>ULGR01000001.1:1811755-1941336 GCA_900519005.1 Yarrowia phangngaensis | reverse complement strand
AATTCTCTGTAGTAGCTCCCCAGTAAATTTCTCTTAGCTTGACTTTCTCTTCAGTTTAGTTTCATTCTTGCTTTTGGAAGGTGGGAAGTAGAGTAAGAACTCTCCGAAAATCTAGTCTTCTAGGTATTCAACTACCGGAATGTCCGCTTTTTTAAGCATCGAGATTACTACTGGACATTGGCAGAAGATGTGCTCTGTCAGTCCTTTGGTCTCAGTCGATCTGCAGATCCCACAGCCCTTCTTTTTCCACTTGAATGTAGAGGACTCCGGGTAGTCATAATGTGCCACCCTGAGCCTCAGAACTCTGAGAAAATGGAGGACCTCCGCCTTGCGTGCGTCCTGGCAGTAGTGTTTACGCATGAGAACCATTAGATGTAACCACACTTCGTCGCTACTGCGGTTGTACCCAAGTTTCTGTAGCCATGCTTTTGGTCTCCAAAAGTTCTCGGGGATGGGCGAATTTTTTTTTGTTTCTCATACATTCAATTGACTAACATAAATATGAAAGTTTTTTTTTTTTTTTTTTCTTCATACATTCAATTGACTATAACATAAATATGAAATAATTCTAAGTAATTGAAGTAAGTCTACTAGTAGACTGTGCCTAATTTGGTGTTGTCACTGGAAAACTGGTCTAATTTGGTGTTGTGACTGGAGAAGGGCCGGTGTTTACTGGGATTTGATCATGTGTTTAGAGCTAGACTGTTCTCTTTTGTTTTTCTTTTTTGTTTATCTTCTTTATCGTCTTGTTTCTTTGGCGCTGCCTCTTCGTCCCATTCTCCTCGTTGGGGCCATGGATATATTTTTTTAATCCAGCTTTTGACAGGTGTATAGGAGTTTTGGGCTCCCTTCAGTTTGTTCATGTGCTTTGCCTGTACCTCCGTTTTGTTGCCATCTTCACCCGACATTCTCAGATCTCGTTCGATCTTCCAGATTCCAGCAACCAATTCTCTGAAGTAGCTTTCACGTGACACAGATCTCTGAATCTATTGACTCTGAAACCTCGAAGCTCAACCGGTTTCTTGGTCTAGTTGGTTATGGCATCTGCTTAACACGCAGAACGTCGGCAGTTCGATCCTGCCAGAAATCATTTTTTGCTGTCGAAATGTCAATTGGGAAGTTGAGGATAGGATACATTTTAATACAGACCTAAAGGGGGTGCCAGAAAAGTTACTGCAGGAATAACTGGCTTGTGGCAGTCAAGCGTTCATAGCGACATTGCTTTTTGTTCCTTCAATGTAGCTCTCCGAAGTAGACTTAGGTAGACGTTAGATGTCACCCACTGAGCTCGGTTAGATCGTTGCAATACGAGAGGAACAGTTCATTCGGATAATTGGTGTTTGCTGCTGTCTGATCAGGCAATGCAGCGAAGCTACCATCCCTGGATTGCTAAAAGTGATTATGAGGGATTTTGGGTATGAATAAGTATCGCTCGACCGGAAGGGGGATTGATTATATATTGCTCGGAAACATCACACGTTAGCACGGATGGAATCGTTTTGGCGTCTGCGGTCCGACGAAAGGCAGGAGCGCTTAACCAGATAAGAGACCCGCTGGCGGGTTAACAAATAATAAAAGATATTCTCGGTAGAAGAGCAGGCGGGTGGGTCAATAATAAATCCAATAGGGTTCTGAAGATCCAATAGGTGAATCACTGGAGTCGTTCACTAGTGTCTCCTGATTTTTAGACTAGCATATGAAACCTGCTCATTTTATGATATGGATCACATGCAAGACTTCTGAAGTCGTTTCCTAACAGCTACTCTGGTGCCATGAATCAAAATTATGAATGAGTTTAGGATCAAAGAAAGTCTACTGTTCCAATAATGTTTCACAACATCAACTACCATAGTTGGCAGCAAGAATATAATATTCACGAAGTAGGTCTAGGATTAGACCAGCGCAAATAAGGTGATGGATAACGAAACATTAAACATGTAATCCAACTAAGGAAATATTGCTCTTAGTACTAGCATTTGAGATGTGTCAGATTAACAAGTAGTTGTCGTATACCATCTAATGAATTTAAAGTTAAGATTTCTTTGTAATATTAAAGCATGAGACAAAGCTTACAGCACAATAAGCTTATATCGGAATACGGGAAAGCTTCAATTGGTTAAATGACGCAAATGAAAGTCCAACAAATGAAAATAAAAAAACTTCACCTCAGTCATACTGCTCATGCAGACAAAAAAAACAAGCAATCATTTAGATAGAGTTAGTTTTTTTAGGGGTTATGAACTATCCTATAGAGATTGTTGATGTTGAGAATACCACTTGGTTAATACAGTTATTGTAATATGATCAACACTGTTACTGACTTTTAGGACACCCACCAGAAAGGGCTGACGAATATATACTTATCAATGCATAATCATGAACTTTAATAGCAATCGGATTAAAAAACGATGCGATTTGACACCTCTTTTTCTTTTTAGTTAATTCCACTGATTAACAGTTAACTGATTAATTATTTCAGTTTCTGTTATTTCAGCATTTCTTGAGTATGATCTGCACAAGGGATTGTCAAACTGCTTAGATCGAGAAAAAGGGGGATAAAAACTCTAAGTTTGACTATAACTAAATACTTTGGAATGTTATTGATTATATGCTTGGCGTACAATGATGACGATAGCCGTGTCAGACATAAATCAGCACTTTTCTATGACATGATTATTTAGGCGAAGAATGACTTTGCAATGACAAAAACGGAGTACCAATATCGATAAGATAGTATTAAATGAGATAATCCATTTGTCACACGTCACACAATTGAAAAGCTTCACTTTATTTCTTTCTCTTCAGCAAACGAGGTTTAATTTTTTTCCAAATCCACTAATTTTATCAACCATAGCTTGACATTGAGAGATATCATTCCTGAGCTAAATAACGAAGTTGAGTTTTATGAGACCACTTCTCAGGAATCTAACTCTATCAGTTGAGATTTAAAGTTTACTGATATTTGTCACCCTAGACACCCTTCCTCTTCAAGACTATAAAAAATACCAGGTTATATCAATTCTCACAACCCCAAATTTATCTTTCATCCTTTTTGGCCCAAATTCTCAGAACCAATCACATATCCCGTAGAGGTCAGCAGACCTGCAAAGTCACGCGACTTTAGGTTAACCAATGATATTACTCCTAAAGGTCAGCATAACACTATGAAAGTTTCATTTCACGTGATCAAATTTTAGATTAGCCCATAAGAGTTCACCGAATTGTAATATAAAGTCTAACTCAACTGATAACTTTAAAGTCTGGTGATGTCTTGATTCGAATCAATTTGTTATAAAGGGGCCAAGAGTTCTCTCTTTTGCTACCAGAAAAACAAACAAAACCACTTTCTACACACTCTTACTCACTACACAAAACAATTTACAATGGCCGCCGCTTCTACCTGTTGCAAGAAATCCAGCCCCTGTGTCTGCGCTCAGGAGGCCACCTGCTCTTGTGGCAAATACCCTGCCCGACACTGCATTTGTGAGCGAGCTGACTCTGAGAATGGCAAGCCTAAGAACCCTTGCTCTTGTGGCATGCGACCTGCCACTCAATGCACCTGTTCTCGAAAGAACGAGGAGAACGAGGGTCTCATGGAGGGAGAAGTTGATTTCACCAACATGAAATAAATCAACTCCCCTCATCGCTCATCAGCCAACCAAAACCTTATTTATTGTAATCTATTGTTGACTATTATTTTTATGCAGTAAGTATGTATGCATTGCATTATCATTGATGGTGTAATGCATGATTTGAAGTAGAAGAAACGACTAAGAAAGAGTCAGAAACAGTTTTGAGTTTTCTTATTCTGAAAGCTATTCAGAGTCGAGCCAGAGAGAGAAAGATTGTTACTTTGCAAATTCTTCAAAACTGGGTTGAACCTCTTAATTCTTTAAGCTATTGAACTGTGTAAAACTTTCGAAAAAACGACCTGCATGATGATGAACTAGGTGGTAATAATTATACCACAAACCTGTTACCCACTGTGACATATTTGATTTAGGACAAACTCATGATGCAGTGTTATACATTATACAAGACGTAATCAAAGCTTTCACCATGAGTTTCAAATTTATCAAACAGGTCATGATCGAAAACATAAAGATTGTACAAAGATAGAATTCAGGAAGATACCTTAAAACAGAAATTGGCACATAAATAATCAATTATTGTATAATTTTTTTTTCCATTTTTTCTTTTGCATCATCAATTGAGGGAATTGATGCAAGTGATTCTGTGTTTCGCATTTTTATCAGATATCTTGAAATTTCCTTCAATTACTTCAAATAACCGTAAAACAGGTCAGAAACAGGTTTAATCACTATTTTCCCGGTATTTTTTCTCACACATTTAATTGACTATATTGTAAAAAGAAATAATCCTAATTGAGGTAAGTCTTTGTAGTTAGATGTGCTTGATTTGGTGTTGCAAACTGGTTACGTTGAATTTATGTTACCGGAAGCAGGTTTTTCTTTGTTAATGTTGTCATTCGATCTCTCTTCTTCGTTTTTCTTTTTATGTTCTAGGGCTTCTTTCATCTTTCTCTTTTGGCTCTCAGTGAATCATCTACCCAATTTTAGTGCCATGAGATGTATTTGAACCAACTTTTTACGGGTTTATAGGAGGCTTGGACTCAGTTCAGTTTGGCTTGAACTTCTGGTTTGTTTTCATCTTCGCCAGGCATTCTCAGATCGTTCGAGCTTCTTAGCTCGATTTTTTTTTCAGTCTTTCTTCATTCTTGCTTTTGGAAGGTGAGAAATAGAGTAAATATGAAGCTTTTTTTTTCTCATACCTTCAATTGACTATAACATAAATATGAAATAATTCTCAGTAATTGAAGTAAGTCTACTAGTAGACTGTGCCTAATTTGGTGTTGTTACTGGAAAACTGGTCTTAATTTGGTGTTGTCACTGGGAAATTGATCGACTTGAGGTTGTAACTGGCGAACTGGTTAACAGGTTCGACTCATATTATCGGAAGCAGGTTATTCTTTTTTTTATGATTTTTTTTGTTTCTCATACATTCAATTGACTATAACATAAATATGAAATAATTCTAAGTAATTGATGTAAGTCTACTAGTAGACTGTGCTAATGTTTTTTTGTTTCTCATACATTCAATTGACTATAACATAAATATGAAATAATTCTAAGTAATTGAAGTAAGTCTACTAGTAGACTGTGCCTAATTTGGTGTTGTCACTGGAAAACTGGTCTAATTTGGTGTTGTGACTGGAGAAGGGCCGGTGTTTACTGGGATTTGATCATGTGTTTAGAGCTAGACTGTTCTCTTTTGTTTTTCTTTTTTGTTTATCTTCTTTATTTTTTTTTTTCTCATACATTCAATTGACTATAACATAAATATGAAATAATTCTAAGTAATTCTTTACTTTTTTTTTTTTTCTCATACATTCAATTGACTATAACATAAATATGAATTTACTAATGATCTTTTTATTAAGCTACTAAAACGGTTAAGGCAATTTGAGAGTCGGTAACAGCACCGCCTGGTTGGCTCAGTTGGTCAGAGCGTTAGTCTCATAATCTGAAGATCACCAGTTCGACCCTGGTACCGGGCAAGTCTTTTCTTTTTCCTCCGTCATTTAACCCCAAAGAATTATTCACGACTTTCTTCGCTATCTTTTAATCGCTCATGGACTTGTTTGAGAAATCGAGTGCTGTATGTCCCAACATGAATTGATCCTGAATCAAGACGAGAAGAAGGTTGCCAAGAAAGCACATTGATAGCTGATTGATAAGCAAACTCATCAAACGGATGAGTGGGTACGGGAATCTTATTGTAGGTGAAGCTTTCAAGATCCATCAACTCTACAAGCCCCTTAAAAACATATGATATCAAATATCTTCCAAACAATCTATCAATATCCCAGAATCTTTTCCCAACAGGAAAAAGTACAGAAGAAACGACACGACAAACTGGGTATCTTAGTTCGTTGGATGTCGGGTGACCTGAAGCCAGATATTTTCTATTAGTGACGGTTTCTGGGTTGTGCAAATGGCTTGAAAAATCCACAAACACCCTCAGCATGCAAAGGCCCACATGAAGATATATGCAGGATCCTTGCAACGCCAATGACAACAATTCATCGCTTTGTGAAACGTAAAACATTTTATAAACACACTCCCCTTCCCAATCTAAATAGACAACTCGGATATCGGATCTTCTATCGAAGCAAATTGTCGCAAACACGGCTCCATCCCACATTATTAGACGCACATGAGCCTCCGCCAATCTGTATTGCTGTTGGGAGTCGTCCAATGGTAGGAACAGCACTTTAGGATGATTATCTCCCTGGTTTAGTTTTAAAAAAAAATAATCTTGAGTGTTAATTTCACATAGAACTGCATACAAAGTTGACTTGTAACCCTTGGCAGTCATGCTCAGATACCCATCCCCATGAAGTTCAAATTTCCAGGAGCGTTTCTCGTCTGGACATGTGTAGAACCACTTTAGCCTGTCATGGCTGTATGGAATTGCTGGATACGTCCAACATGGCAAACGAAAATCAGACTCCGTAACACTTTCCATTGTGGAACAGTTGAATCGAAACCTGAAAGGACGGGTTTCTTGCTGTATTAGTAAATCGTAGTGGTCAATGGAAATATCCATTTCGTCCCTTTGAAAAGATGACCGAAAGCTGAATAGAGGAATTCCAGGCAGGGGGCTATTTTGGTGATACTGCCTTGGGATATTCTCCTGCGACCTACTATAAGGAGTTTTGGACATGTCAATCAGCTCGACTACAGGGAAGTTTTGATAGGAAAGGTTGTTGGTTTCCATTTCTGAAATGATGTCTCTCCATAAGGCAAATTTGGGTTTTCGAATGTGACTTATCCACGGTATCGGGGTTTTGATGGTGGAAAACCCCTTGTTATTATCATCCTCTATCGTCTGTTGGACCCGTTCATAAAGTGTTCGACATGTCTTTGCGAGAGACACAAGATCAAAGTAGCTGAGATGTTGATGAATCAAGGAAGTCACCTCATAAGAAATCTGAAGCATTGTGAAGTGGTGAGAAAGCAAGTTCTAAGTCATGTGAACAGCTCCTGAAATTGAGCCAGCTGAATGTCTCAGTATGGCTTTCCTCTTTTGCTAATCCACAGAAGAAAGAAGCTTAATTGGGTTATCAGATATGGGTACTTTACAATGCTAGTTTGATTATTGGAAAAGTGTGACACACTATGGTTGTATTACTACATGAGGCTTGATAAAATACACATAATAAGGGAGGAGTAGCAGCTGAGAAGATGGCATTTTGTATCTGATGGAAGGACTTTTTCTAATTATTTTTTCATGTGAAAGTAGATATTCTTTAACATTCCAATATTGCAATGGGGCACCTTACATGGTGCATATTTTGTTACAGTTTGTCATAATTTGAACAATTGCGAAGAGAACTTTGGGCGACAATAAACGTCAAAAATAAGCAAGAAAGTTTTCGTTCCGTCTTGTAAGACACCTGTTGATTAGATAAATATGGTAGAAAAACTATTGAATTTCTTCAGAAGTTGTAAAATACCTGATGACGTTTTGAAAATGAACCCCACTTCCAATCTGACCAGTCGAACGGAATGTCTACCACTTTGGGAATACAAAAGTAAGGTGGCAAACCATTCAATTATGAGATGAGAAAAGAATAGAGGGTTAGTTACTCAACTCCAACAATAGCATTTCTGTGTCAGGAATAAAACCGATGTGGATCAGTGTATCAGCAGCGACTTGGCATGGTGAGAGTGGGAGTACAATCACTAAGATACTGAGCTGCGCTCTACAGCCCCCAAATGCATGTGATTATGAAATAGGGCTTGCTGCCTTACTCCTTTGAATTTGGTTATACAAAGAGAAGCTCACCAAGAGAAGCTCACCAAGAGAAGGTCACACTGAGAAGTTCACACAGAGAAGTTCACAAACGGTCAAAACTGGGATCAACTCTCCAATCTAATGTGTGGATTTTAATCAACCAAATTCAATGACTTGGGATTAGCAACATTTTGTTCTTGCACATTTGTCAAGTCATATCTGTTTATCAAACTTTGATTAAGCATGAATTATTAAAGTTAAAAATTAATTCTGTTCTAAAAGGTATTCTGACATGTGTTAAGTTATCTCCATGGGTGAAAGAGTCTATATTTATATTTCTAGAAAAATAATCTTTAACACCATTAGTACCCTCTATGATTCTTAGTTTCTCCTTAGAAAAACCAGAAAAACCAGTTTGATAAAGTGGATACCAATAAATTAGAGTTAGAGTTAAACCTATCTGAAACAAAGGAATGATCAAATCCAAATCGGGTATGGTTGATGTTTTATCTTATTACAGAACTAGAGAAATGTTGACTTAGGAAAACACACAGACATACTGTGTAGTACTACATTTAGAGCTTCTTCTGTTTAGGGGCTGATTATGTGACTTCGTTTGAGGCTGAAACCGTGTGGCCCAGAGTGGGTTGGTGGGTTGGTTATGACTTTGAAGGCAAGTTATTTGGGGCTTTAAAATTAAAAATCACCCCATTCAGATGGCTTTGTGGTGGGTCTGCCCCAAGATGTTGAGTACAACAATATTTTGATCATCGTTGAAATCAAGGAGCTGAGGAATGCCGCCATCAGGGTCATCAGTAACAACAAGTGGTATCGGTGGAAGAAATAATTAACTATTCACTAAAGTAACCCAGTTTTCCTGCTCGGTGGCGGCGCGTTAACAGTCCTTATGACTGTGTCAGAAGCAACTGAAAAGCAAAGATTGAGCAATAGTCACCATCACTTATAAACGAATGAGATCAAACTTACCAGAACGAATAAATAAGTTGAGATATCATATAACTTCCTTAGAGGATTAAATGCTAAGACCTAAACAAACAGCACATTCTTTGTGACCAGCCAATCTTATTAGCATATCTTGTTTATTTAAACAGGCCAAACGCCGCCGCAAAGTAAGATTTTCTTCTTTTGTGCACTTACAAACCACCCCCAAAAATAAGCCACGAACAACCCGATTATTTTTCATATGTGAAAAGCTTGGGAGAGGAAATGCTCAAGAGCGATAAAAATCGACTTATTAGAGCCGCTCTCTCTAAAATCGACATAAAAGAATTTACAATTTGCCATAGCTACAACAATGCAATTGAACTTGAGGACTCTCCCGTTTTAAACCAAGGATCTTCTGGTCGTTATTGGATCTTTGCTGCTGTGGATGTGATGCAAATAAAAATGCATCAGGACCTGAAGATCCCTGATTTCCAAATTTCAATGCCCTATCTCTTCTTTCACGATAAATTTGAGAGAGCATGTGAATTCATGGATCGAATAATTGATACTGCCAATACGGATTCGACTGACACGAATGTCAATACATTGTTCCGTAACGTCATGCAAGAAGGTCAATTTAACAGAATCTCCTACTTGGCTGGAAAGTATGGCCTGGTACCTCTCTCCCTGTTCCCTGAATCGGAGCACTCCCGGGATATATTTGCCATGAATTCCATTCACATATGATTGACTATGGACTTGAACTTCGTCGTATCGCTAAACATGAAGGTAAGGAAAAGGCAGTACTTGCTAAAGACAAGTTCTGCACAGAATTCTATACCAATCTATGCATTGCTCTTAGAACACCTCCTGATGATGAGGAGGAGTTTTGCTGGGAAAATACAACCCAGACGGAGGACCATGGGCGAAAACAAGTTACCCTGACATCGACTCCTTTTGGATTGTACAAACGAGTTGGCATTGACTTCGATTCATACCTGTCTCTAACTCACGATGGAGGGGATATAAGCGAGACGCTGTACAATGTCACTTTTCCTAGCGAAAATGAGGACACCACAACAGAAATGGGGAACAATAAGAATCGTTTTGTTAAAACAACAATCGATGAACTCAAATATGCCGCCATCGAGTCCATCAAGAATAAGAGCGCTACCACGACGCAGTTTATTGATGAAAAGTCCGGTATTCTTGATCCCAATTCATGGGACTACAGTCTTGTATTTGACACTCCTAAACCCCTCAATAAGTTCGAGAGAGTGCTTACTGGGTGCTCAAAAATGAATCATGCTGTGGTCATTACTGGAGTTGAGCTAGACCTGGAAGGTAAACCTATTCGATGGCAAATCAAAAACTCATGGGGTGAGGAAAGTGGTAAAAAAGGAAAATGTCACAGGTAAGACCTATCAAATCCCTGATCAACCAATCTCTAACAATTTGAAATACCCTGTTTGCCGCAGAGTCTCAGTCTTGGGATTCCCTGATAGCTTGAATGGCATCAAAGATTTACGTTATTTTGATATCGATAGATTGTTTGGAAACTTCATGATAATTCATAATGGTGGAAAAGCTTCATTTTTGCTAGATCTCAAAACTCTCACATTATCTGCATTTCCTCATGGCTTTTCAAAGTGGAAGTTTGTGAATTGTCAGTCTATCTGCGTTCTTTCTTGGAAACGCACTATCCGTCTCGATTTGGGGTCTTTTCAGATTGGATTCTATAATTCTCAATGTCTTATTGGGGTATTAGATTCATTGACTCAGTGACAAGTGAGGAAAGGAAAAGCTGATTGCAGAAAACGCCAATAGTGAATTAGTTCGAAATGATATATTTAATGCTATGATTTTTTGATGCAACGTAAGAAAAAGTCCCAGGGCTGGCTGGTTCAATTATAGATTTTATTGAAGGACATTGATATTCCCACTGTTGAGAGGCCCGAGTTCTAATTTCAATGTCAACATAGTCTTCTCTAACTACAAATACATCCAATCCAACAGATCTGGAAAACAGAAGAAATGATATGCGCTACTCACTTTTTATTCTTTGAGGTACAGTCATGGTTCAGTATTCCTCATCATCATGGCCAATGATCTTTCTATTCATTGATTCTAAAGTGACTCTATCTATATCTAATAACTACGCGCCAATACCTCTCTTGCTGATCTTCACCTTTGCCATAATGGGTTCGGCAATACCTCTGCTCTGGGCTCCAAGACCTTCTCCTGAAACCCATCCCATTTTCTGTAACAAAAGCCGTCCAATATTAGAATCATCAATGGCTGGAGCTTCGTGTCCCACGATTTCGCCCTCTCGATTGTGAACCTTGACGGACTTTCGTTTGGACACTTTCGTGTTTCTGTTCTCGTAGAGATACTGCTCTGACGAGTATTGCGAGTTTCGGATCACAAGTCGGAACCTGTTGGGATACTTGCTGTGGAACTTGTTCAGGTAGTTGTTGTTGTTGAGCGATGTTCGATGGGTTCTCAGCATAGTCACATGCTTGTTCTTTTGAGTGCCATGAATGTCACATTTGAGATGGTAACACGTCGATAGCTTTTTCAGTACTGACCGGAACTCAGCTCCCATTGGAGGAAAATCCAGAACCATGGGGGAGCAAGGAGAGGAAATAAACGTCTCAATTTCGCGTTTGGCTTCTTCTACTGTCATGAGAACCGAATATTTAGCATGTAGAGGAATGATTCCCGAGGTTTTGTACTCTTTAGTCAAAAGTCCTTGCTGACGTTTGAGTTGTCGTTCTTCTCGCTTAGCTCGTTTGGCAGCACGAGAATTCACCCAGTGTTTTTCCAGTTGAGCCTGAAGCTCGGGATCATTGACTCCAAAATTGGGCACCTGGTTTTTGCCCCTTGATTTCGTCATGGGAGGAGTATACCCGTGTTCCATAAGAAGTTTTCGATCATCCACCTCATCATTAATAAGACTCTGAATGATATTGTCCACTTCGTTTTCAGAGTCCTCATCATCTTCTTCATCGTAGTAATCACTGTAATGGAAACTATCTTCCGACTCTGGGTCTTCTTCAATGTCACCTCCCAAACGAGTCACAAACCATCGGAATGTGTCTTCAGCAAGCTCAGATTGGGAAATTTCGAGATGATTGGCTACACAGTCTCGTACAATATCCTCATCAAACCATTCCTGGGAGTTGGAATCGTCCATAGTGTGGCTAACAAGAAACTGGTAACCTGAAGAGGATACTCGAGTTCCAGAAATAGATTTTAATCCAGCAACAATTCCGTCTTGGGGCCATAGAAGAGAGAGACTGGCGTTGAGAGCCTCTTCTTCCTCGTCAATGTCATCATTAGTGAAATCGTCATAATCGTCTTCAGATAATTCATCTTCGGAATCGTCACTGAGGTACATATCCTCACCTCCAAGTTGATTTCCAAGCGCAGAACGGATCCAGTCAATGTTTTCGTCGGAGTCATCACCAACATTATCCATATAATCACGCACTAGATCATCATCCATTCCCTGTTCCATCTCCGGTTTGCCTTTCTCTTTTCGTTCAGACAATAATAACATTGAGTCAGAAGTAGAAGTAGAAGAAGAAGAAGACTTTGAGTTCTTAGACTTTAAAGGTTTAGAGCTACCAAAAACGGCAACTGAACTTGATAAAGGTATTTTGGTGCTCTTTTCTTCCCGTTTCGGTTTATTGAGGTAAGCGAAATCGGTCTCCATGAACTCCATATCTACCATATCTGCGTCTCCTTCTGTGTCCACCACGATTTCCAGATCCATTTCCGAATCTGATGAGCTGACATTTTCGACTCGTGTAATGACCGTTTCAAGCAGATCAGGTTCGACTTGAGTCATTTCAGGTATATCAGTTCCAGGGGCTTCAGTTTCATCAAAACTCTGAATATCGCCAGTCAATTCCTCATCTTCATCTTCAACTTCATCTCCATCTTCAACTTCATCTTCAACTTCAACTTCATCTTCACCTTCCATATCAACCTCATTAATAGCCACTTGAAGGGTATCTACAGAAATATCACCTTGAGGTTCCTCAGATATTCCCACATCACGTAATAACTTGGATGGATCATAAACTTCTGCCGATTTAATGAAAACAATAGCTTCGGATCCTCGAAGGGATTTTTTGAACATGTGTTCTCTGTTTTCAGACGCGTGTTGACGAGAGTACAATATCGAGCTTAAAAGCGACGGTTTTTCTTGTTTTCGTTCGTAAGCTCTTCCATAAGTCCTTCGACCACGATTAGGCGTGCTTTTACCAGATGTGGAAGGCGAACTAGATTGGTACTTTTGTGCTTGTTGTTGGTTCTTCTGTTTCTTAGGTCGTTGGTTATAATCTCAGTTAGTTTATTCCAGTTTTCGGTTTTCTCCGTTTCCTCCCACATTACTCACTGAAAGAAAAGTTTTCGTCTAGTTCGTCATCATCGAAAACATGATATCCTGTAGGCATGGAAACTCCAGATCCAGATCCAGAGTATCCACCTCGTCCACCACGACCTCCTCTACCGCCTCTTCCTCCTCTTCCACCTCTTCCACCCCTTCCACCGCCTCGTCCACCTCGATTTTTAGGACCGCCTCCGCGATCTCCTCGTTTCCCACCTCGTTTACCCATTTCGTGTATTTATTAAGTGTCGTAGTTACTAAATGTGATTTTCACTTTGTATCTGCAATTTCATGCATGTCAGACTCATATCAAAGTTTTCACGTGATGGAGAATTGGATCGTTATTCGTTGAGAAACTGGTTGATTAGTAATACAAATTGAAGTACTATTGAATATTTGATCCAAGAGTTCAATCCAAGTGGGCTTGAGAGAAAAAATCATAGGGGGTGTTAATTGTCACCGAATGGATGATACAAGAAGAAGAACAACAAAACTATCAAGCCAGAATTCCTCTATTTTTCAGCGCAACATCATAATCCATATGTTGTATTCCAATATGTTTAGAAATAAAAGGTTTATTCAGTAATTCTTCAGATTTCTACTGGCGATTAATACTAGAGAGGATCACTTATAGTTTAAGACACAGCGGCTGTTCAACTCCTGTTTTGTCTCACTGAATTAAAACAGGGTGGGATCAAATTTGTTCCTTCTGTTGCTTAAAGATTTCCTTTCTAGTTCATGGAAATACTGTCATGAGCTGAAACGTCGCACCTTGGTAAGGTTCCACTGGGAATGCAGAACAAGTAGGGTAAAAATGCCAATTGAATCTTTAAATCAAACTCTTTGTCTCAATTCGTAAAGTTACCCTGATGGAATTGTAAAAGGAGTAGAGTTTAACTGTAGCCAATAACAAAGAGGTTAAACAATTAGTCATGAAAATAATCCGTGTTTAATGAATTATGAATAAGTTGGCTGGAATCAGAAACCGTCTGTTCCATTTCATGGTCTTGGTAGCCACAAATATAAAGAATAAGTTACTCTTGTTGAACTATAAACAGAGTCATGAAGTACCCTTCATAACTTTTTGCAAAGATGCTTAATTAATCAAAAATGAATTCAAATGAGCAGAAATAACCCACAAAACGCGTTCGTTTGCCATTTCCCCCATATCAGTTTGTAACATCTATACCTGTTCAATCGTACAGATGATTGGTAGATCCACAATGTTGGCTTTGGTACGGCGATGACTAAGGTTCAATTCAATTTCAAGCTTATCAATCTGACGGAGATGACTCATTTAATAGTCCTTAAAAGGCCTCGCACTTTGTCTTGTGGTTCACCACCACCAAGGCCCTTGCGTAATTGTGAGAACGCACATATCTCAGTCTGACAAGAAAAGTTGTTGTACGTCCCAAATTCTAAAATCTAAAAGTGAATTTTGTCAAATCACCAAATGGCTGAACTCGTTGACAAGATGAAGGAGGTGGTTCTTGGAGACCAGGCTCCGGCCCAAGACAAGCCCGCCAAGAAGCCTGCTGACCCCAGCAAGTTTGGACAGGTCAAGCAGAAGAAAACTAAGGCCAAGAAGGAAGGAGAAGCCACTTCTTCCCGACCCCTGGAGATCAGCCCTCGACCTGAGTTCCTGGACAGCCGTCTCAAGCTGTTTGACGAGCTCAAGCAGGAGTTTGACGCATCTATTGCTGCTAAGGAGCGAAAACCCATCACCATTACTCTGCCTGATGGAAACACCAAGGAGGGTACCTCATGGGAGACCTCGCCCATGGAGATCTGTGTAGGCATTTCCAAGTCTCTTGCTGAGAACTCCGTTATTGCCCGTGTTAACGGCGACTTGTGGGATATGGAACGACCTCTTGAAGAAGACTGTTCTTTGGAGTTTTTGGATTTCCACTCTGAGGATGGTAAGAAGGTGTTCTGGCATTCATCTGCCCACGTTCTCGGAGAAGCCACCGAGCGACATTACGGAGCCCATCTTTGTGTCGGACCCCCCACTGAGGATGGTTTCTTCTACGAAATGTCTATTGATAACGGTGAGACCCACGTCCACGCTTGTGACTACGAGCCCATCGAGACCGTGGCCAAGTCCGCCATCAAGGAGAAGCAGAAGTTTGAGCGACTTGTGGTTTCCAAGGAAAACCTTCTCAAGATGTTTGCTTACAACAAGTACAAGGTTGAGCTTATCAGCAAGAAGATTCCTGATGGAACATTCACCACCATCTACCGATGTGGTCCCTTGATTGACCTGTGTCGAGGTCCTCATATCACCCATACCGGTAAGATTAAGGCTTTCAAGCTGCTGAAGAACTCTTCTTCTTACTTTTTGGGTGACAAGGAAAACGACTCTCTGCAGCGAATCTTTGGTGTTTCTTTCCCCGATAAGAAACTCATGACCGAGCATCTCAAGTTCCTGGAGGAAGCCGCTAAGCGAGATCACCGAAAGATTGGCCGAGAGCAGGAGCTTTTCCTGTTCAACGACATGTCTCCTGGATCGTGTTTCTGGCTGCCCCATGGTGCCCGAATCTACTCCGCTCTCACTGA
Organism: Yarrowia phangngaensis; assembly: GCA_900519005.1. Classification (NCBI taxonomy): domain Eukaryota; kingdom Fungi; phylum Ascomycota; class Dipodascomycetes; order Dipodascales; genus Yarrowia; species Yarrowia phangngaensis. The sequence continues at coordinate 1,925,618 of ULGR01000001.1, read as the reverse complement.
CCTGCTCCGAAACGAGTACCGAAAGCGAGGCTACGAGGAGGTTATCACCCCCAACATGTACAACTCTAAGCTTTGGGAGACCTCTGGTCACTGGCAAAACTACAAGGATGATATGTTCACCTTTGAGATTGAGAAGGAAAAGTTTGGTCTCAAGCCCATGAACTGTCCTGGTCACTGTCTCATGTTCAAGTCCCGAGACCGATCGTACAAGGAGCTGCCATGGAGAGTTGCTGATTTCGGCGTTATCCACCGAAACGAGGCCTCTGGTGCTCTTACCGGTCTCACCCGAGTGCGACGGTTCCAGCAGGATGATGCCCATATCTTCTGTATGCCCTCGCAGATCCAGTCTGAGATCACTGGTATCTTTGACTTCCTTAAAAAGGTGTACACCATTTTCGGCTTTGAGTTCAAGATGAAGCTCTCTACTCGTCCTGACAAGTACGTCGGTGAGCTGGAGACCTGGAACTCTGCCGAGAAGCAGCTCGAGGAGGCCCTCAACTCGTGGGGAGCTAACTGGGAGCTCAACCCCGGAGATGGTGCCTTCTACGGCCCCAAGATTGACATTGTCATCTCCGACGCTCTCCACAGATGGCACCAGTGCGCCACCATCCAGCTGGATTTCCAGCTGCCCAACCGGTTCGACCTCAACTTCAAGAACAGCAGCGCCATGGGAGAGGGCAGCGAGGACTCTGCTGCCCTTTACACTCGACCTGTCATGATCCACCGAGCCATCTACGGTTCTTTCGAGCGAATGACTGCCATTCTGTGTGAGCATTTTGCTGGTAAGTGGCCCTTCTGGCTCTCTCCCCGACAGGTACTTGTCATCCCCGTTGGCCCCAAGTACAACGACTACGCCCAGGAGGTCCGAGACGAGCTCCTGGACGCTGGCTTCTACGCCGACGTCGACAACGGTCCCAACACCCTGCAGAAGAAGGTCCGAGAGGCCCAGCTCAAGCAGTACAACTTCACCTTCATTGTGGGCGAGGAAGAGAAGACCGCCCGATCGGTCAACATCCGAGACCGAGACGACCAGAGCAAGCAGGCCAAGGCCGCCTCCATCCCCTTGGACGAGGTCATCATCCGACTGCTTAAGCTCAAGCAGTCCAAGTCAATTTCTCAGAATGGCGTGCTTGCTTAGATGTAATTGATAGACGAATTAAAGCGACTTGTCTTAACATGTACTTGTATTATATTGGGTATGCTAGATCCCAACATGGATTGATTTGACTTGTATTAGCTGCATGATGAAGCATTGTATCAGAATACCACATTCAGGATAGATGACAGATTCACAACAAATTGTATAATTCAGTGGTATTTTACTTCAAACTTCTCCTACTATGGTCCATCCCCTAATCCCCCCAAATGTAGCTTGCCTCTTTTCTGGTTCGAATGACGGTGACATTGGTTTGAGCGCAATAGACACCAGCGATCTTAGACAGGGAGGCTTCAATGCCACATACTGTATCACCCACTTGTTGTTGTTACTGTGGTATGTGGTGAAATAGGATAGGTGTCCATTCTTCTAAAACTGTCAACTCCACTACGTCTACTTGCGCTTGAAATCATGACTGACTTGTCTCGTTGATTCATAAGCAGCTCTGGCTGGATCTCTTGACGTTTGTGTCTAGAGATCCAGGTCTAGAACCAGCTGTAGCGTGTCTGTGTCTGCCAACTAATTTATGAAAGAAAAGAACAAAACGAATGGAATTCCTCTCGAATGAAATTTGAATTGTTATACAAGAAACAAGGTTTGGTTCATTATGTATATATAGCCTTGGCAAACAATGTTTAAACTTATGGAATCGAGCTTATCTTGCATTGCATTTAAATCTTAATGCTAACTCAAAACCCAGTTATACAGTGCACAAGCGATATCTCAAAAGTGTCTTATCCCTCTAACTATATACACCCATACTCTGGACAGTCCAACCTCTTCTCGTCACTAAGTTAGCTATTATACATTGATGATTACGGACGAGTTGGTTCTCGAACTGCTCGAGTTTGCGCTTCTCCGTTGCGCCATTCCACCACCACACTTTTGACACTGGTACCGACGCAAATGACGTTACTGTCAAGATTCCAGCCAATACAGTCAATTGGTGCACCCACTTCCACCCTTGCCATGGCTCTTCCAGCTCCATTTTCAGACCCATCATCAGTCTCTTCGATATCTGTAAGGTCCCATAGCACCATGACTCCATCCATACCTCCCGTGGCGAGCCATTTACGATCAGGAGAAACCTCCATAGCGAAAATTGCCGATTCATGGAGAGCAAATACTGCCAGACACTGCGCTGTTTCAGGAAGCCATACCCTTGCAGTACCATCCAACGATGCACTGATTACCAGTGACATGGTGGCTATATTTGTGCTTGAGAGCATCATGTTAGGTGATTTGAGGATCGGGAGCCATCTAACAACCATGACAGGAGCAGTGTGGCCCAAAAGCGTCGCTGTAGGTGCCACAGATCGACCTTGCCATAATCTCACAGAATTATCATCTGATGCAGAAGCAAGAAGAAGACCCACATGATCAAATTGAATATCGTTGATACCCGCCGAATGGCCCTTGAAAACCAAAAGAGGCAGCTTTTCTCCTACTCGGCAGACTACGATGGAATGATTTTCACCTGTCATGACAAAAGTCAATCCATCAATCCAATCAGCATCAAACCCTGTGGTTACCCCAGCAACAGAATCGTACGAAGGTTCTTCTTTTGGCACTACTGCTGCCTGGATATCCCCAACTACAGCCGAAACAGCGCTAACAGAAGCCAGAGAGAGTGGTGGGGGTGATACCGTTAGACTCAAATGGTGTCGCACTTCGCCAGATGTCGTATCCCATACTACCAAGGTGTTTGTGCAATCCATAGATAACACCAATGAGCCTGTTTTGTTCCATCGTACAGACAATATTGGAGCTCTGTGTAAACTCAGAATATGTCTCAGTTTCCCCTGGGCCGTCCACAGCCGCAATTGACCGTCAAACGCTGCAGTTACACAAAGAGTACCGATCCTGTTCCATGCCACTGCCGTGATATCCTTGTCTCCCTGAGGTATAGGGGAATGTACCAGATTTGTCGTTGAAACGAGATTAAGTTTTTGTGTATCTGCTGGTTCTGTGTCAACCTCCATATCATCTCCATGTGTTGGCAATTCCGAGTCTTTCCGCTCTGTCTTTGTGCCTACTATTCCACCATTAAGAACCAACAACGAGGCTACTGGTCCTCTTGATCCCGTCAAAAGCACACTCTTGTCCACAGGGCTCCATTGGCACTGCGAGACGGAACCAACATTAAGAGCTGGCGTCAACGACACTATCGGAATTTCGTTTCGAGTCATGTCTTTCTGAACTGCTGCGTTTTGAATATCCTGCGTGTTTGTGCTCGAATCTATCATTGCCACCGGTCTTATTGGTTTTAGTTGTGTTTGTGATTGTGGCTGAATTTCAGTTTGTACTTGGGATTGTGCTTCCACCTCTGCTGGTTCCTTCTTAAGTTGGGCCTTTGGCTCTTCTGGCGGAAGCTCTGGGGTTCCTGGTCTTACATAATCATCGCCAAAAAGAGAAAAGGGTTTCTCAGCAGATTCTATCACCGATCCGTCTTCGCGTATACTTGCTTCTACCTCCATAAACTGAATTCCCTTTTGTGCCACATTCACCAATGCTCCTAATGGGATTCTCCCTGAAAAATGTCTGTCGAGGTGATGGACTCCAGCTTCGCGTTGAAAAGCATACGTGGTATGCTCAAACCCCGCTTCTTGCAGATACCGCCACACCAGGTAGTTCAACTCGTCCGATGTGATCGACATGGTGTGTTGTGATAAGTGGTGATGTTTGGTGGTGGTGTAATTTGGGTCGAGATTTAGAGTTTCATGCATAGTTTGTTGTTGTTGTTGTTGTTGTTGTTGTTGTTGTTGTTGTTGTTGTTACTAGCATTAATAATAATGATATTTATTATGAAAGTAATTACTATGGCAATTTACCTGTGATGATATCTTTGTGATGCTTTTTGGTCGACGTTTACGTCACCATAATGGAACATGTCATACTCTAATGCCCACCAATAACACCGCCTCCTTTAATGAACAATAGGTTATTCTAAAATTCTTAGTCTTATAATTAATGTAAATAGAACGCTTCAATCTCAAATGGGCCTAGGAGCTCTCTTCATAGAAAACTACTATTGTTTGTAACTTGTTATCATCACGTGGATTCATCCAAAACCTTAAAACGAAGAAGTTGATGCACCTTATGATACAAGAACTCTGTATGATCCTTTCCTTTATATACCCATGTTAAGTATGTTAAATATTATTATAATGAGTGTGGCCAAGAGTGGCTTCACTCCTTAAGATTAAAACAATCAATCACACAATGACTCGTGCCATTCGCGAAACAGACCTACAAGTTTTCTTGGCATTTGGGTATCTCCAACTAAAGCTCAACATTAGCAGACAACAAAATCTTCAAACACCCACAGTATTATGGAAATCCAGTCCAGTAATTCTGGAATGTAAATAAGGTTTCGACAAAAACCATCAGATATAAAGTTATTGGTTTATCATGTGACCTAGTCGAAGTTAAGTTTGATGCACCAAAACTTAATATTAGGGGATCGCAATGTCACCGACTCCAGATGTCACAACCCCAGAGTTCAAAGTTCAAGGCCAACATATCAGTTAATCAACACACAAATGCTGGAGGTGCCAAACCAATCGCTGCGAACGCATCGGCAGACGGCGAACCCGAATGCCATGGCTTCGGCCATGCAGTTACAGAAGCCATATATCCAGGACAGCACAAATCATCTCCAGTTGCCCAATGTAGGCGACAAGGATCGTGAAAGGGTTGGAAATATGGTAAAACGACGATTCAGTGCGCGTATTCCAGGCCAGACCGTGCCTTTCAACGCCGAGATGGCGCCATCATTGCCTGCTGGAGCAACAAGTATGATCGAAGATGCTGTAGCAGCGGCAGCAGCAGAAACCACAGCAGCACAAACAGCAGCAGCGTCAGCTTCTACTTCCCAATCGGGTATGCTGTTGAAAGAAGATCTGGATGCACAAGCGTTTGTGACACAACAATTGGCCACGTCTAGTGCCGAAGAAGTTGACAGGTTTGTGTCCAAGCTGAAATCTCTCAAGTCGCGGCTAGTGGACGAACAACGAGAGGCCATGTACACAAACTATAACTCATTTTTGGCAGTCAATAAGGAGATTGTGGCACTTAACAATGAGGTTAAAACTCTAGGTCAATCGGTGACTAGCTTCAATAGTGCTATTACGGCTATGGTTGAAGATGCGTTAGAATCAACCAGTAAGAGTCGAAGTGAGGAATCTCTTCTGAGTCCAGATTCGGCAAGACTCAACCCTAACACATCGTCACAAGACCGTAGAAACTCAATGGTCATGTTGGAGAATATGTGGGCCAAAGAACTTGCTTCTTTATTCAAACACGTGGAGGGAGCAGCCAAATATCTGCCTGCTATTCCAGGAAGACACGTGGTTGCTGAATCAGGAGCATGGTACCAACTGAATGCTGCGACGTGGAAACCCTTGAGACCGGTGCATTTGTTTCTGCTCAGTGACCATCTTCTGGTTGCAGCCAAAAACAGGAAAAAAGATACCCATCAGATGCAGCAGATTACACAAACGCTGGTGGCAGATCAATGTTGGCCACTAGGTGATATAGAATTTGTGGATCTTAGTAGTTCTGTGGGAGGGGGAGCAGCTGCAATTGTTCCCAACGCGGTGTCTGTGGTTTGTGGAGGAGTCACTTGTGTTTATCAGACAGAAAAGCCAGCTCAACATGCCAAAATCGTGTCTGCGTTCAAGAAAGTCGCTGGAGACGGCAAAATGGGCGACACTAGTAAGACCAAGCAGCAGATCCGATTACGAGAAAGTATGACATATTACGCCGCTCGAAACCCGTCTTTGAGAGGTCACAAGGATTTGCTACAGGGTCTAAGTAGCCCCAAATCCCATTCTCGAGCATCCTCCGTTGATATTACAGGAAGAACCAAAACTTTAAGGGAAATAGATGACTTGGTCAATGATCTGGACGTGAAGATTGCACATAGACGATTTGCAGGGGCTACTGATCTGATTTTGGAAAACCTCACAAACGACCAGAAATCTGAAAACATAGCACAAAACGATATAACCCAGCAGGTTCTCGATATCAAGCTCAATCAGCGAAAGCAGGACCTCGTGGCCCATTTAATCGACCAAGTCGCCTCAGACTCCTCCAACAACTCCACAGTTACTCAGGCGCTAACTCTTCTGATTCGTCTAGGACAAGGGGACCAAGCCAGACAGGTTTACTTGGAGACTAGACGCAACCTCATCAGAAAACGTACTCGTCAGGTGGAACTTTTGGGAGATATTCCTGGTTACATTACCCAAGTTGCGGTGACATACTTCCGTTTGATTCGTTCTACTGCCGAAGTTTTCCGTAGATGTTACCCCGATAACCATCTTGCATCTAGCATTGCAGATTGGGCCAAAAGTATGGTCGAGGAGTTTGTGCTGCTATTTGCAAGACAGCTATACGGTGTCAAACCTGATACTACCACATACAAACAGTGTGTAGCGATTACACGACAACAGAGTACTCAGCTGAGTGAGGTGGGTCTCTGTCTGGATTATTTGTTGGATTATGTTTATAATCCAGTTTAAACCACGGATGGAGTTTACAGTTACAAGAGGACATGTTTCGACGAAAATTCAGGTGGATCCTGGTGGTGATACAACGAACATGAAGTTCGGAGAAACTCAGTTTATGCGATCCTCTGGATTATATAAACGGATGTTGAAGTAGTTCGGTTTTGTAAGGACTTTGAACTAGACGTGAATCGCATAACTAATGAATTCCTATTGTTATAATCATGTAGTGCATGTAAAGAAGACAAGAAAGTGATGTTACGATTTCTGTCGGGTATTTTTAGACACCATTTTAGTGATAACTCACATCATTACACTTCGATCGATCAATTGACAAGTCTTGGATCAAATCTACGCCGTTAAAGTCTATTTTGCAATGCCTATTGATCCCCGTAACTTTATATTGAATAAGCTTCTGACGGAATAATAAAAAGTCGCACATTTTCTTTAATACCGCGTGAAAAAGACTAAAATTCATTCTTATTTACTCCACTTTAATTAAAAGTATAGATTTATAACTCAGATACTCTCCCACCTTTTCCATCTCGAATGTTCTTCAATGTTCTACCCTGTTCTGGAAAGTTCCTGGAATAAAGTTTCATCTTAAACTTTAAATATATTACTTCATGCAGACAATTTATATTTCTCCGTTAACCCCAACAACCGCACTTTGACATGGACAAATTACTAGCGTGGTCAGTAAAACAACAACAGGAGGGTACAAACGAGCCCCCGCCAGACCCTGAACTTCTTGCACAACTTTTCGGAGCCCCCGATGATGCCCAGCTCATGGTCCAGGCCATGGTGGTCATCACCCAGCCTGACAACAAGTTGGAAGACAAAGAGGTGGCATTCGATAACTTTGAAATGCTGATTGAGAACCTCGACAATGCCAATAACATGAAAAACCTTAAGCTGTGGGCCCCCCTACTAGCCCAGCTCGATTCTCCACATGCGTCCTTGCAGAAACTAGCAGCCTGGTGTGTCGCCACGGCTACCCAGAACAACCCCAAGTCTCAAGAAGCACTTGTGGAGCAAGGAACAGCAGGAATTGCTAAATTGGTCGATTTGGCTGGCTCTCACGATGACAAGGATGTAGTTACCAAGGCTCTATTTGCTTTGTCGTCAGCACTACGAAACTGTGAAGACGCATACAAGCAGTTTGAAGAAGTTTCCGGATTAGGAAAAGTCACCAGTCATTTACACCCCGAGTCCTCTGGCCAAATTAAATCTAAGGCTTTGGGTGTAATTATTGGCATTTTAGAGTCTGAAGTAGACTTATTAACTGCGGACCAAAAACAGCATGTATTTGAAGTTTTGCTGAAAGAACTTCAACATGATGACCACATTCCATCATTGGAACGATCACTGCATGGTCTGGTGTTGCTGAGTCAACAGGGATTGACTTTCGATACCGCTGTGGTCAAGCAGGCGTGTGACAGATTGGAGGGCATGTTGGACGAGGAGGATATCAAGTACAACGAGGATATCAAGTACATTAAGGAGCTGAATTGATTTATAGAGTAATGACAAACTAATTTTGGTTGACAAGAGATTTGAATACAGTTATCTCACATCAATGGGATGATCCCATTGTTTAGATTACCTAGAGCTACTCTTTCTTTGAAGACTTTTGATTGGCCTTGATATGACAGATAAACACACCATATGCAAAGTATTATCCCTTCAGCTCTATAAACTCACGTTTGTATATTCTAGTATCTACATTCTAGATCATCTAATTATCCGTGACTAATTTCCGGGGTGACCTTTTTTGGCAATCTTCAGACACTCTTCTTCGTATCCTGGAATCTGAATATAACTCACTCCTCTTGCTTCTAGCTTGGCTAGGGAGACGTTATCTTTAACGAAGTCATCAGGCTCAAGAACGCCAACAAACACAGTTTTGATGGACGTTTTGAGAATTCTATCAACACAAGGCAGATTTCCAGAAAGTCGTTCTGAACATGGCTCCATGGTGGTATAAATGACAGTTCCTTCAGGTACATCTGTGACATCATGTTTAGCAAAGTATTTTTCTAGAGCGCATTGTTCAGCGTGAGTATTTCCTGGCAATTCACGAGAATATCCAGTTTCTAGAACTTCACCATCTTTAACAAGAACTGCTCCTACACAAAAGGCAGTTTCTGTTCCTTCAGACTTGTTGGCTTCTGACACTGCCAGTTCCATGTATTTTCGGTGAGGCAGACAAGCCCATTCCGGCAATTTTGTGGAATACGACCATTTAGGTGCGTCTGGATTTTCCTGATCTGGTTTCGACGAGTATGAAAACGCATGGAGCCAAAGACACAAGTCATTAGGACCCGGATCAGTATATAGAGGAGTTTGACAGATATCGCATTTTCCAGAGATGACTTCTCCAACAGGGTTTTCCGGGTCTGATGGGAAAAACCACGATTCAGCTGTTTTTGTTTTTCCAACATCATCAATTTTTTGCATCATAACATCGTACTTATCTCGTCCTCCTTTGCCAAGGTCTTCACCCCACATCGCAGGAGAGGAATAAAGAGGGTCGTTGGCAATAGGATGACCCAAAAATTGCAAATGAACTCGAATCTGATGAGTACGTCCTGTAAAGGGTTTACAAAGCACGATAGAGGTGTTGGATTCTGCATCATATGAAACCTTCTTGAAAACTGTCTTGGCATCTCGTTCAGTGGCTCGTGCCATTAACTCCTTATGATGTTCACGATCAACTTTAGTGGTCACGATATTGAATCCGATTTTAGGGTCCAAAGTACACAAACTCTCCTCCACTGTGATTTCTTCTGGGCCAGGAAAATCTCCCACCACGCGGGAAATGTACTGTTTTTGAACCTGACGGTCCCGCAGTTGAGCCCCAAACTTATCGGCTGATTTGGGATTCTTTGCCATAAACATAAGACCCGAAGTCAATCTGTCTAGACGGTTGCAAGGGTGAACATGAAGACCATTGGCATGTTTGAGAATGTTAACAGCAGTATTGAATCTGTATCTACCAGCCGGGTGAACAGGAATTCCCGAAGGTTTATCAATAACCACCAAATCATCATCTTCATGCACAATTTCAATATCCTGATCTGTCACGGGCGGTTCATGTTTATGAGATCGATGCTGAATAGCATCTCCATTTCGAACAATGGTGTCGACTTGAGCAACCTTGTTGTTTAGAAGAACCTGTCCATTTTCAATTGCCCATCGATAATAACTCTCATCTCGGTCTCGAAACTCGTTGGCAAAGATTTCCAGCAACTCTCGATCTCGCCATCGCTGCTTACAGTAAGTCAGATAAGTATAATAGTACGGAGTTACTCTTCTGAGACCGTCATTAAGCATCACATACTCTGCACCATCAGCCTGATCATCTCCGTTGATTTCCAGATTCTTCACCTTCTGGGCTCGCATCTTAAACCCTGCCTCATCTCGGGTTGCAGTGGCTCCAGCCTTGGCCTTTTTGGTGGGTCTTCCTGAGAGCATGGAATAAACTATCCGGGAGATTTTCTTATGGTTGTTTTTGTGTCGGCTCAGACGTCCAGATTTCCTTAACTCAAGCTCTGCTACCCGATAGGTCAAGGTTCTGAGTAGGTCCATGTAAGCACCCCAAAATTTCAGCTTACCTTTAGGTTGCATGAGGGTTGAACTTTAATTGATATAAAATTGCTTATTGGGTAGTCGGTGACATTGACACACTTCACAGAGTTCAGCGAATTGTTGATTATAGTGTCATAGGAACCTTGGGAACAGAAGTTAACATCTCTGGACTTTCCAGTTGCTACGCTGAACAATCCTCTTGCAGGAATCAAGCTTTATCGAACCTAGACCAACCTCGCTCGGTATATTACAAATTAATCAAACTTGATATCATATTTTGCCCCGTGGTACGTAGAGATTTATCCATATTGAAATACTACCTTTTTTTTCTTTATTATTTGCATTTTTCCCTTTAACAGTTACGTTTTATGGAAGGCTCTACTGCAACAAGTCTTACTACTAGCTTCCCTATGAGTAACTCACCTGCATTAAACGCTCTATCATCATAGATTGCAAAGCAGCCAATCAATGTCCCTGCTGAACACTTCCCCTGGGATTACAGACCTCCGCTCTATCTGTACAAAGCCCATAAAAACAGGGCCAAGCCTGCGATTGTGAACCAGCCCGTGCGAGTGGTAAATCCCAGCAGTCCCAGCGCAATAATGTAATCGACAGAAAGTGTGCGAATGTATAAAAGTTCCGAGACGTGTGCTGCCTCTAGAATATGCTTTGGAACCACTGATGGGTCTACAGAAGCCGACTGGGCTAGATTCACCTCAGCAGATAAAAACACTGGTTTGTGGTCGGACGATGTGATTTCTGGAATGGACGAATACTTGATGGGTTTGACTGCTCCTCTATAGAGAACACGATCACACCACGACGGAATTCTATGTGTATCATAAACGGAAGTTCCGGTGAGAAACTTATAAGTGGGTTTGAACGTGACTTCTGCTTCGTCAAATCCCCAGAACGATCGCGACGAGTTCATCACCTCATACAGTTCATCCACCACCTGATAGTCTGCCAGACCTTGCTCATTCTCTGACGCTCTATAATTAAGATCCCCCAAAAAGAACACGGTAGAATCATCGTAAATTCCTGAGCGAGGGTTAGTGAATTTCATTTCCTGGGCGATTGTCGCGAAATCCAGGTTCCGTTGGTCCAGAAACCCCTCATTGGCAGCCAGATGAGCCACAACTCCAACAACTTGATGATTACCATCAATAGTGAATTTTAGTCCAACCGCTCCCTTCAAGGAAGACCATAACATACCACACGCAACCTGACAAGCCTGGACATCCGTGATGCGAAGCTCTTCCACTGATATCACCACTACCCCTATAGCTCCAAAAGTATGCTTGCCAGCCACATGATACTGAGACGGCCACGTTGATTGGTCACCAATAGCACGTAGCACTTGTTGTGTCAGATCATTCAAAGGGTCAATACTGTAACCCAGACATCCGTCTGGAATCGAGCATAACTCTTGGAAGCCAAATACCAGTACTTGAGGTGGAGATTGAAGCTGCGCAAACTCCGCAGCCAAGTGCGTGTGGTATTGAGTGTCTTGGGTGAGTTTGCCGCAGTTGTATGTTGACACAAAAAACGAGGTCATGCTTCAACTTGGTATGTCGTGTGATATACAGCAGCAATGCATGATACTGTGGGTGGGTTTAATTGAGTTTCCCAAATGGGATGACCCACACAAGGGTGTCTTTAGAAGAATAGGATAGTGAGTTCTCTAATTGTAAAATGAGAATTTAAACGGGTAGGACTTACATTGAGAACGTCATGGAAGTCACGTAAACTAGAACGTTTACTGCGGTTAGTTTGTTGAGATTTAACCTTTGCAGTGAACTAGTTTTGTGGTACACTTATAGGAATTTGTTGGTTGTGAACCGTTCAAGAACAAAGAAGTCATTACGGAAACTCTAGAGACAGTCTCTACGTGCTGATAATTTAAACAGTCATTCATTAATCTCGGAATAGAATGGTTTTCACCCCATTGGCAAGGAGACACAATTCTTGTTGAGCACAGACATCATATTGCTACATATTCGGATGTCTAATTGCGTAACTGCTGTATCACAAATGAAGTCCAGCTCTTACCGCAGAGTTTTGTATACAGCCCACGGCCCAAAGAAGGCAATTTGTGTATTGTTTCAATAACAGCCGCTCACCCGATACCCCCTCTCGTTAACATCTGCTGAAGCCCCTAACTCTAATCGTTCCCTTTACTAAAAACGAATTACCCTGCCAAATCTTATCACTAATCAAGGTTATTCTAACCACTTGTTCAATAGAGAAACGTCAACAGGTGGGCCATAATTGAGGTTCAATCCGCCAATTCCTGTCTTTAATCGTACAAGAAGCTCCATTGTCACACTTTAAAATATACTTCATCATTATATTATTTCAGATCAATAACAGTATGGAAGCTCCACGAAGGTGATGGAAGCTTCTGTAACCTCAGACAAAAAGTTGACGCGTAATAAAAGGGTATGTTTTTGGCTGGTAGCTACTACTTAGCAAGTACCACAGAAGAGACTACTGTGGTGACGGTATAATCGCCACCCGTCACATACTTTGTGTCACCAATAACGTATATAAGTACACGTCTTCCCCCATCTAAAGTCCAAACCTTAACTACAACCCGCAGGTACACTTCCCACTTTTACCTGTGGCAAACCAAACTCTGCTCTGTACACATCACCATGACAGATAATACTGAAGAATCCAAGCGATTGATTGACAATTCTGGGTCTGGCGAAACTGCCGAGGACTCTCTGGCTACGGCCATTCTTCGAAAGAAGAAGAAGGATAATGGTGAGTGTTGAAGCGTGCCCCAAACTTGATTGTCTCCGAAACCACCAAAACTAACACACAGCTCTTGTTGTGGATGACGCCACCAACGACGACAACTCCATCATCTGCATGTCCCCAGCGACAATGGACCTCCTGCAGCTGTTCCGGGGTGACACAGTTCTCGTCAAGGGTAAGAAACGAAAAGATACAGTGCTGATTGTCCTTGCTGATGAGGAGCTTGAGGACGGTGTATGCCGTATCAACCGATGTGTTCGAGGCAATCTTCGAGTTCGACTCGGAGACGTTGTTTCTGTACACCCTTGCCCCGATATCAAGTATGCTGCCCGAATCTCGTGTCTACCTATCAGCGACACCATTGAGGGTCTGACTGGTTCTCTCTTTGACGTCTTCCTCAAGCCTTACTTTGTTGAGGCCTACCGACCCGTGCGAAAGGGTGATCTCTTCACTGTACGAGGAGGAATGCGACAAGTCGAGTTCAAGGTCGTTGATGTCGACCCTCCGGAGTACGCCATTGTTGCCCAAGATACCGTCATCCACTGCGAGGGAGACCCTATCGAACGAGAAGACGAGGAGGGTAACCTCAACGAAGTCGGCTACGACGACATTGGAGGTGTACGAAAGCAGATGGCTCAGATCCGAGAGTTGGTTGAGCTGCCTCTTAGACACCCCCAGCTGTTCAAGTCCATTGGTATCAAGCCCCCCAAGGGTATTCTTATGTACGGACCCCCTGGTACTGGTAAGACTCTGATGGCCCGAGCAGTTGCCAACGAGACTGGTGCGTTTTTCTTCCTGATCAACGGTCCTGAGATCATGTCCAAGATGGCTGGTGAGTCCGAGTCCAACCTTCGAAAGGCGTTTGAGGAGGCCGAGAAGAACTCCCCCGCAATCATCTTCATCGATGAGATTGATTCTATTGCCCCCAAGCGAGACAAGACCAACGGTGAGGTCGAGCGACGAGTGGTTTCCCAGCTGCTGACTCTGATGGACGGTATGAAGGCTCGAGCCAATGTGGTTGTCATTGCTGCTACCAACCGACCTAACTCCATTGATCCTGCTCTGCGACGATTCGGCCGATTCGATCGAGAAGTCGACATTGGTATTCCTGATCCTACTGGCCGACTGGAGATTCTGCGAATTCACACCAAGAACATGAAGCTTGCAGACGATGTTGATCTCGAAACCATTGCAGCCGAAACCCACGGTTACGTCGGTTCTGATATTGCCTCTCTGTGTTCTGAGGCTGCCATGCAGCAGATCCGAGAGAAGATGGATCTGATTGATCTGGAGGAGGAGACCATCGATGCCGAGGTTCTGGACTCCTTGGGAGTTACCATGGAGAACTTCCGATTCGCTCTGGGCAACTCCAACCCCTCTGCACTCCGAGAAACCGTGGTACAGTCCGTCAACGTCACCTGGGAGGACATTGGAGGTCTGGATGGTATCAAGCAGGAGCTCAAGGAGACCGTGGAGTACCCCGTTCTGCACCCCGAGATGTACACCAAGTTTGGTCTGTCTCCTTCCAAGGGTGTGTTGTTCTACGGCCCTCCTGGTACTGGTAAGACTCTTTTGGCTAAGGCTGTGGCCACCGAGGTGTCTGCCAACTTCATCTCCGTCAAGGGTCCCGAGCTGCTGTCCATGTGGTTCGGTGAGTCTGAGTCCAACATCAGAGATATCTTCGACAAGGCTCGAGCCGCTGCTCCTTGTGTAGTGTTCTTGGATGAGTTGGATTCAATTGCAAAGGCCCGAGGTGGCTCTGTTGGTGATGCTGGTGGAGCCTCTGATCGAGTGGTCAACCAGCTTCTGACCGAGATGGACGGTATGAACGCCAAGAAGAACGTGTTTGTCATTGGTGCTACTAACCGACCCGATCAGATCGACCCCGCTCTCCTGCGACCCGGTCGACTTGATCAGCTCATCTACGTGCCTCTGCCCGACGAGCTTGGACGACTGTCCATTCTCAAGGCCCAGCTTCGAAAGACCCCTCTCGAGCCTGGTCTGTCTCTGCAGGAGCTTGCCAAGTCTACCCACGGTTTCTCTGGTGCCGATCTTTCATACATTGTTCAGCGATCTGCCAAGTTTGCCATCAAGGACTCTATTGAGGCTGCCATCACCGCTCAGCGAGAGGCTGAGGCTGCTGGTAATGAGGACGTCGAGATGGAGGACCCCGTTCCCTACATTACTCGAGCCCATTTCGAGGAGGCCATGAAGACCGCTAAGCGATCTGTTAGCGATAGCGAGCTTCGACGATACGAGGCTTACGCCCAGCAAATCCAGTCTTCGCGAGGCAATATTGGTTTCCGGTTCAGCGAGGGCGGCTCTGAGGCCCCTGCTGCTGATGCTGGAGCCGCTGGCTTTGGCGCTGACCAGGAGGATGATCTGTACAACTAGACAACTGGACTGTAGTATTGGGGATGATTTAATCAACGGCATGATAATAGTATGAATGGATTGTAGATTGATATGTACAGTAGATAGAGACTACAACGTTAGTGTAGTGTGAATGATCTAGAGTGGTTATGTTGCCAGTGTGAATCAGAATTTATTTAATTTTATTTTTATTGTTTTTGTTAGCCTGATCGTGCCTACCACATATATTCACGTCCTACTTCATAGTGACAGTTTTAATGCTTGATCTCCTCAGTGTACCTCTTTCAGAGTTGCCAGAATATTCTAAACACAACTAGCACCTTACACACATCACTTTTGGTATGAGGGATGTTCAGTTAGAATCACACTCGGTAATAATTTGTGCCAAAATTCACTTCTAACAATGTTTTATGTGATAAAAATGTTGAAGGTACTTTCCTAAGCTGTGGAAGGCATAGTTTCCTGGGAAACGTTCATGCATTTCATGTGCACATCATGCATAATGATTAAGTTCAATACAAACTTGACCTGTGATTTCCAACACACAACATTGACAACATGGTGAATGTCGTTTCGATTGCTGGCCGATTGGCAATGATGACCTTGTCGTATGTGGCGGGAGCCATCCAGCCGCCACTACAGTCGATTTTTTCGACCCATCCTGATCTGGTAGGCATTCTACTCGTACTGATCATTTTCTATGTGTCCTTGCTCGTTTTGAAACAGAGCCTGCGGTCGTTTTGGGGATTTATCACTTCCATGGTGAGAATATTCTTTGTGTTAGCTGTGGTTGGTGCTGCAGGATGGGTCTATGTCCGTGGAGTTACTGGCACTCTGGATGATATTGCTGCGCTTCGATCTGGCAACCTGGATCCTCTGATGGGTGGCGACTTTGAGAGTTACAAAATGGGCTTCGATTACTCACGCAAGCTGTACGAGGAGGCTGAGAAGATGCGAAACTCCGGCGATTGGAGGGAGGTGATTGATAAAGTGGACACAGCCAATTTGGCCAATGCATGGAACAGGTTCACTCGTGGTTATTGAGGGAAGAAGAAGATCTGGGGCTAGTGGAGAGTCTGCAATCAGAAGCAAAGATTTCTGGTATCACTGTATTTAGTTAATATAATCTATCAAGATAAGAGTTTGTATGTTGCCAAGAATTTCTTACACAACCTCTGGGCTGAAAAAATTTGTCATAAATGTAATAAGTATATACGTTGCAGTAGTGGGGTTTCCTTAGTCCATACTAGCTGACTCAGTTCTCATTATTGAGGTTATCTAAGCCTTGTGCTCCTTGTGCTCCTTGTCGTCGCCGTAAGCCTTGGTGCCGTAATGTCCATTGATACAGATAATATCCTGAGGTCGGTAGTTCTGCTTGCCAGAGAAGAAAACCTCGAGAATGTTTCTGGTACCTTCTGCGTATCGGGCCTGGGCGTCAATGGAAGTTCCAGAAATATGAGGAGTCATGGCGTTACCTCCATTGTACTTGTTTCGCATGTTTCTCCAGGGGTGGTTCTTGGGGGCAGGCTGGGGGAACCACACATCACCACCGTATCCTCGGATCTTACCAGACTCAAGGGCAGCGACAATATCCTCAGTGACACAGATAGCACCTCGGGCAGTGTTGACGAGCCAAGCTCCATCCTTCATGTGAGAAATCAGCTCCTTGTTGAAAAGACCCTTGGTGGTGGCATGAAGAGGACAGTTAATAGTGACAACATCACAAAGAGAAAGCATCTCTTCAAGAGACTCGACTCGTCGACAGCCAATTTCCTGTTCAACGTCAGCGGGCATGGGCTGGTAGTCGTAGTACAGAAGCTCCTTGGGGTCAAATGGCTTGACACGCTTGAGAACCCGCTGACCAATTCGACCACCTCCAACGGTACCAATAACCTTACCTTCAAGATCATAGGAGTCCTTGGCAACAGCAGCAACGTCCCAGTTGCCAGAAATAATCTGCTCATGAGCAGGGACAAAGTTTCGGACCAGAACAAGCATGGTCATAACAACATGTTCAGCCACAGACTGGACGTTGGATCCAGTTACTTCCAAAACGGCAATGTTTCGAGCATTGGCAGCATCAAGATCAACATGATCAGATCCTACACCAGCAGTGATACAGATCTTAAGGTTCTTGGCCTTGGCAATTCGCTCAGCGTTGATGTAGCCAGGATGGAAGGGAGTGGTAATGACGATATCAGCATCAACAATTTCTCGGTCGAGAACTGAATCGGCACCTTCCTTGGAAGAGGTGGTGACAAGAGTGTGTCCCTGAGCCTCGAGCCAAGGTCGAATACCAAGCTCGTTTTCAGTGCATCCCAGAAGCTTGGGTTCGTCAGCAGCGTGGGAGCCAGCATCGTAGAGAACAAGAAGGACCTTCATTTTGACTTGTGAGTAGTAGTTGTAAGAGTTGTTGTTGTTGTTGTTGTTGTTGTTGTGGTTGTGGTTGTGGTTGTGGTTGTTGTTGTTGTTGTTGTGGTTGTTTTAATGATTGTTATCGGGGTAATCCTCCTCCTTTTATATTCTTCTTGGCCATATTAACCACTCTTCCGCGGGAGAACACAATCGTGCGGCTCATAAATAATTACAGTTTCATCTGATAATGCAAAGAAAAAATGTGGGTCTGGGAACAATCATCTGGAGGGTTTCTCTGAACTTAGAATACACTTGATTTCATAATTAAACCATTTGAATAGAATCTATTATTTTCTTCATTTTCTTCATTTAGTCCTGTTATACCCACAATCATTAACATTCTTATTCCCAATAATTTCAGAGCCGCACAATTAATTTCGAGCCGCACAATAAACCTTGTTTTGAGCCGCACTAGCAATGATGGTTCACAATAACTTGTAATAACTTGTCAATTTTAATTGGATTTTTTTGTTATGTTTGACCCATCTAGCCACTAAAATCATGTAATTTTCATTTCCATTTTCTTGAGTTATACAATCTGAGAGAGGTTGATAGTGGGACACATTTTCTCAAACACAACCACCTCATCAATGCTCTGTATGTACTATTGGGAACTACTCACGACTGCTTGTATTAACTATCTCTATTCGGAAGTATTATACTTCATCGATTGCATAGTGCATTTATCATGCCTTCTCCAGATACTCTTTCTTTTTGTTACATCACTGTCCAAAACCATCAACTCAGCATACTACTAAGATGTTTTCTACCAATGAGTAAGGTTCTGTGTGTTTAAATTAAGTAGCATACTCTATTACACCAAGCCAATGATGGGAGTTTACTTTTCAAGTGCTGCTAGTTTCTCCTTACTCTATAGTCTAAGTAGCTTTCTCGGGAACAACCTCAGGAGTGGCAGTTCCAGTAGCAGAGGCACTGCCGTCTCGTTTATGACCCAGTCCGGGAATATGGATGCCATGCTTTCGCTCTCGTTTCTTCTTCTCCTTCTTGACTTGAGCCTCGGCCATGAGTTCCTCGAACACCTTGATTTCCTCTTGCTCAGCCTCAGTTCGCTCAGTCTGTTTGAAGATAGAACCCATGAGCACCAGTGCCTGTGCTCGCTCCTGCCGTTTAGCCTGAGGAACCTTCTTATCGTACAAAATGTTCTCGCAGACCTCCCGGAGAATATCTTGAACTTCGTACTTAGATCCACTCCATGCTACAGCCAGGGTCTTACCAATGAGAAGACGTTCCATGGCGGCACGGGCTTCCTCAGTCCAATCTTCTCCTCCAGCTTGCTCAGCCTTGGCCATCTCTTCAGCGGTTCCCTGGACCTCCAGGGCAGCCGAGATGGTATTCCAGGTCTCCTTGGCCACGGACCCCTTTTCTTTAAGTTTGCCAAAGAAGCCAGGGATGAATCCAAACAGCTTTTGTGATTTCAAGTACATGGAGCCCTTAGTGAGGTACACCTGACCGATAGTGTGAACAAGCTCGACTCCAAACGACTCCATCTTGAGTTCATTGGCCTCGAGTCGGATTTTCTCCTGAAATGCTTGAGTCAAGTCATCAGTCTTGTCAGTCTCTGTCCATACAGACATTCGTTCAATGAGTTTTTTCTCCAGCATCTTGACCCGCTCCTTGCGCGTCTCTGCTCGCTCTTTCTCCCATTCGGCCTTCTTAGCCCGCTGAGCTTCACGCTGCGCCTTCTGCTTCTTTCGCTGTTCCTTTTCCCGAGCCAGAGCCTCTGTTGCAGATCCAGGAGGTGGCACAGACTCGTTATGGGCATGTGACGTGAGGGTGGCACGAGCATAGTTGGGAGTTTGCGAGCTAGGGGTCTGTGTACCAGTTGCGGAGGTGGCATCGGCGACAGGAGTCTCACTAGGCTCTGAAGTAGACTCTTTGCCAGCCTCTCCAGCAACCTCTGGGGCAGGGGTTTCGGCAGAAATCTCAGTCTCATCCTCAGCCTCAACCTCATCCATCTCCATTGTCTTGGCAAGATCCTTCAATAAAGTCAACTCTCCGATCCAGTCATTGAACGCCTGGCCACCGAAAATCATTGAGAAAAACTCTGCTGGATCAGCAAATCCCTCAGCAGGCACAGCATAGTCCTTGCCATGTTCGTTGTACTGCTGTCTCAAATTAGGGTCCGACAGAACCTGGTATGCCTCGCCAATTACTTGAAATCGCTCATGGGCTGAGGGGTCGTTGGGATTCTTATCAGGGTGGTGCCGGATAGCCATCTTTCGGTAAGCCTTTTTGATTTCGGCGTCGGTGGCATCCACCTGAACCTCGAGAACGTCGTAGTAAGTTGTATCCACCACCTTCATTGCTTCAATAGAAAAAAATACAGCGGTGTAAGCAAGTGAGTAGTCACTGTTGTGGTGTGTCTTTTTTTAGCTCATGGGGTTACATACCTGACGCTTCCAAACCCAAACTGCATGTGATAGGTGGCGTTATTGTGACCTAGTGATCACGGTAATGAAAGTCGATAGAAGGAAGCATCGGGTTTCATGGGGCTACATTACTCACTGGTCCAAATTGATACTTTTCTTCAAAAAAAAATGTTTTTCATCACATTTTGCATCTCTGAACCTCTCTTTGATTGGGTGCCCTGCATTGATATGTACTAACACCAGCACCTTTATCACTGACCACCCTGTATATGACTGTATAACTGTATGATTTAAAGATTAGTCAACATAGAGAAAGCAAGTTAGGGGACTTGCAAAACTTCTTTGTGATATCCATATTTTGGCAACTGGTTTGGATAACGTGACGTTGCAGGTTACAGCGGAGATAAGAATGACTTGTTAATTTTGTTGCATAGCATATGAATACAAGTAGTTTGGAGGTTGGTTGGCTCTAAGACTGTTTTTGTTTATGAAACTGTTTGCTTATGAGACTGTTTGCTTATGAGACTGTTTGCTTATGAGACTGTTTGGTTGGAAACGGGTTGGATACGACAGTTTTTTTTAAGAGATTGCTGTTTATTAGACTATTGGTTGAGTCTTATGATGTAATAAAAGTTTTATTATGTTGGTCATCTTAGAATGACGACTTCAGGAATTTCGAGGAAATTCGTACTGTAGATTTTGTATTCTCCATGAATCTTCCAGTTGCTGCTTGAAAGATTGTATAAAATGTTGATAGGATCCACTCCTCTGGTGTTATCGCTAGGTATAAAGAAATGTTAAGGCAGAAGAACTTGCTCTCAAATTCTAATACGTCCAGCTAAACTGTTGGTCAGACCGTTCATTATGTAATTGGAAGTCATGGAGAGCTTTCGGTGGGTAGTTCCATCATCGTTCAATGTTATGCCATTTTCACAGACCAAGGGAAAATGGGGAAAGACTTCTAGTTGATGGCTTAAGTTGATGATGACTTTACTTATATAATCCACTGGGTGAGACTCATCAACCTAAGTTTGGTAATGCCGAGGGATCTAGCATTGGCGTAAGCGACTATACTACTTGATAATGCCCATGATAGGTTGGTATATGTCAGAGGGTATTATTGAATTGTGGTTGTGGTGTCCAAGGCGTTAGCTGCCAAGTTCTTATTAGACGGTATATCTGAGACTTACAGTTCGAGAATAGATTTTCCCATCTCGAAGCAGCTTCTGTTCTTGGAATGTGTACATATTCTTTGTACTCATTTGCTCCAATGCCAAGAAACGTTCATGTCTTGCTATTTGGTATAATGAATGAAGCATGCAAATGAAATACAATCAGGTTCTCTATGCTCCAATAAATCAGGAGCATGGCCGTCTGATGAAATCCTTTAAAATGTCGCGTCCGAGACAGCTCGCGTGGAACAACTTCCAAACTACAAGAACTCCAATTGAAACATCCCCGCATTGGTGACTACAACGGGAGATGAATGTCCATTTCCAGCTCAACTCTAATTAAGGTTTGTTATGTTTGTTCATTGACCAATACAGACAGCATGTCATGAATTAAGTTGTGTGAATTCAAAATGTGTTAAGGTTAGCATAGCAACCAGTAAGCGAAACAAAGAAAAGAATTGGAGGCGGCATGGCTCCTGCAGAAGTATTATTCCCCAATATGGTGGCATTGACCATGTGGAGGTTAGGTAGAACGTTCAATGCGGAACGCTCATAAATTCATTTGTTTTGAATTGTTAATCTTCATAGTTTTCGTGGAAATGCTAGCCTTAACTGTCTTCACAGCCCATTGAACCATACATAATGGATGCAGGCGATTTGACATGTAGGTGGAGAGATCTACATGATCTGATTTTCCAGATCATGGCGTCTGCATTGGAGATTAGGATCAGCAAACGCCTAAATGAGGAATTCAAGGTGGGCATGATGCATATACGAGCTTCAATGCATACTGTTCGTCATGTAGTCTGATTATGGATGCTCTCCTGGCCCCTACTATTGTGTTAACGATTTCAATGTATCTAAGTTCTAATGATCTGTGTCACTGAGAAACTTGCAAATCCCTTCTGTACTTATTCTATGTTGAACTCCCATTCGGTAGGAGGGTTTTCAGCTTGGATCACACCCTGTCGTTTCGGCTTACACTACTGTGCTGTACGGTTATCCTAAATCTCCACCCAGTCATGTCGATCTCCCTTCGGTGCAGCCGACGGAACAGTACAGGAAGTAGAATACGACATTATGAATGAGAATGAAATAAATTAATCGAACAAGTTGATAGACAAGGTGATTCTATTAAGACGAAGTTAACTGCGTATGTCCATCCACCAACAGCGCCTGCACGATTTAAAGTAGTGATCGACAACCCGCAAACCAAATAAGTCTACCCGCCCGAAAATATAAAATGTAGCTTTTGGACACAGCTCAATTCAATACAACAATGAAGATCTTCACTGCAGTTTCCATTGCCCTTGCGGCTACAGCCCTGGCAGCTCCTGTGCTTGAGCAGCGTTCTCAGCCAGATACTCTTTACATCTCAAGCTCCAATGCCACCCAGCTTGTGCAGGAGTATGCGCCTGTATTTTCGCTCACCCCAAGCTCGTTCTCCGCCAGTGATGTCCAACAACCCATGGGGTTCCTGGACTTCTCGGGATACGTCGAATTTTTCGCAGGCCTGCTCTATACAGGAGAATACTTCATCAAGCAGGCATCTCAGGCCATTGCCGACTTGAGCATCAACGAACTCAATGTGGCTATCACCAATGTCCTCATGGGTCTTCTCAAGTATCTCAATGGATTCCTGGCAGCCACAAGACAGGGTACTCGATTTGATAAGGCAGTTTACACTTTTTTGATCAACTCTGGTCTCACCAACTGGCTCACCAATGTTGCTATTTGGCTTGTTAACTTTTCCAACAAGATTCTGGGTTCTCCTTTCCTGCAAGGAGTCATTGACCTGCTCAAGAAGATCTTCCAGTGGGTGTTTAGCAGCCGACAAGTAGTGCAAAACACCCTTGGAGAAAACGCAAATCTTTCTGGTTTTGACCGAGCCATGCTTGCAGCAAATTCTGTTCAGGCAGCTGCTCAGAAGAAGCTCAATGGGAACTAATGAAGAGAACAAATTGAGAGCTACAGTATTACGTTTAATATAACATAAATATAATAAATTAGTTAGTGTTCATTTGGTCGTGGGTATCTTCGTCACATCCGCGATAGAACTTGTAGTCAGGCTCACAGACAGGTTCAACCTTGAGTTCGCTTGTCATTTTTTTCAGCTCCTTGGATGTGACTCGACCAATGTTATGGATTAGCTTGAAATGTCGTTTCAACGAGTCTGACCGTGCAAAGATCCGTAGGCAGTACATGCATTCATACTGGGCGGTGACATGCTGGGACTTGATGTGTCTTGTTTTCTCTGACCGTGAAGAGAATCCTACAATGGACCATGCACAATTGGGGTAATCACATTTGCACAAACGAGTAAGTTTGTGTTCGTCAAAGTGTGCTGCCAGCTCACTGAGTTTCCGGAACCTGCCGAGATGACTGGGACAATGAGTGCACACGTATACTCCCTTTTTGACCTGGGTAGCTTGAGCCCACATTGCAGGGTCCGCCATAAGTCGTTCTACATTTGTGGGGGCTCCAACAACTGCAGTAGCTGTTCCTGCCATTCCTTTGTGATCTAGAATTGGTGATTTAGACGATGACCTTATAGATGGCGATGATGCTGGTGCTGATGCAGATGGAGTTTTAGCAGGTGAAGATTCCTGCTTAACAGGAGGAGTTGAGTTCCGCGTCTCAAAATGAGCGGGAAACGGATGTTCCTCGACTTGAGTCGAAAATGAATGATTAATATTCTCCTCACACGGACGGCTGTGCACCTCCTGTGGATGGTTCAGTGCCTCTTGTGGACGGTTCAGTATCTCCTGTGGGTGGCTTAGTACCTCTTGTGGACGATTCAGTACCTCTTGTGGAGAGTTCAATACCTCACGTGCGTGGTTTAGTACCTGTCTTGGTCGATTCAGCTCCTCACGCTGGCGATATTGCTCCACAAGCCGACGATTCTGTTCTTCGTACTGTTGGTTCAGTTTTTCAATTTTTTCAGGTGTGGAAACCAGAAATCGTCGCACATGCTTCCGGTAATTTGGGTCAGTGGACAGTTCCGTCCGTGGCTTCCGTGACTGGGCATCAACTGGCAGTTGAGTATGTGTATCAGTCGGCTGAGTGCGTGGTCTTTGTGGGTCCAAGGCTGGTGGGGTTTGTGGCCTGACTGTTTGGGCTGGTTGGGGTTGTGGCTTGAACCCATTATGGATAGATAAATCAGACTCGATTTTGACAGTGGTATAATTTGGCGACTCCTCAATGGTACGGATTTCTAACGGCGGTGTAACAGGTGCCTTGCGATGAATACTTTCTGGGGGAGGCATCAATTCCTTCCTCTTCTTAACTTCGAAGTCCTTCATTTGGAAGGCTCTCTGAATGGGTGGTAATGAGAACGAAGAACGGTCTCTTTTGAAAAGATCAAACCGTGATTTCAGCACCGGCCTCTTGGGCACGGGAAGCACCTTGGAAACCACCTCGCCATTTGGACGAAACAGCTTTGTCGAGAAGAAATTGTCGAAATCCTTCAAGTACTTCTGACTCAGCTCAAACGGTGCGTTCATGTCCAGGGGACAGTCTGATTGTGTAGGCGTAAGGGCGTGAAGAGGAGTTCTTGGGTATGTGGACATTCGTGCGGATAACGGTGTGTAACCACAGCTGTAGTCTGCAGGGACTCCGATATGAGCCGCTTGGGTTGAAAAGGGTCGCACTGCCAGTTGAGGGTTGGTCATAGTTGACATAGGAGCATGGTAAGAAGACGGTGAAAGATTACTACAGGGTGCAAACACCTGCACAGTTAGATTTTTCTTGGGACCCATCTAAGGAGGGAGGTGATTCAGTGTGTGCTTCTGTGTTCTGCCTCAACCTCGCAGGTCCCTGGACTGTACTTATATCTCACATAATCTATCATATGCATCCCTGCAACCCACACACAAGAGATAATCTCCCAGACAAAGAATATGCATGAGGCCAAGTGGAGCTACAAAAAAGAAAAAAGATAAACAAAAAATAAAAAAAATAAAGAAATAAAGAAATAAAGGAAAAATAAACAGGACCAACTGATGAGGCCCGCATATTCGCCACTGCAACATCAGCCAACCATGTGGCTGGCATGACATGACTTTTGATGGAGGACTTTTACATGTTAGGCGTAATTGTTAATCTAGCCTCAAAGTCTTACTGTTTTCAACTCTCCCAAGTACTCACCATCTTGACCTGTCGAGTGTCGAGTTTTAAAAAAATTCCCCCTCTTTGGTCTGCCCAAGTGTTTATTGTGAAGTCAATAAGCGGATCCAATGTCTCACCTGTCGTATCACTACCACTTTGACCACCACAACTTTAACTGGCCGCCACCTATCCACACCAGTTGACTGGCCTAACATCTGGCATGGCGGCAAGCTGAATTCTTTAATCAATTTGTCAGGTGGCTGACACGACCCTGTTCATACTGTTCAACCGTTCACATAGCCTACTTTTATCCACTCTCTTTGTTTCCCCACATTGTCCCTTAGTTACCCTGTTCTGCTGCTGTTGGGTAATATTCCAAAATTCCAATCCACACCCACATGTGCAATTGTTGTATTTCCTCACTCGTATTATTATTTTCCCCACATAATTCCACACCAACACATAATAATTGTGGATGCCGCCCAATTCCTAATTTAGACCCACGCATGAGGCTGTTGCACATGACATAGATGAAAATGAAGGCAGCAAAAAAAAAAAGAAAAAAGAAAAAAAAAAAAAAAACAAGGTATTGAGGGGAAGGGGAAGCCCTTAGGGTTAGATATGCTGTATATAGGATCGTTGATAAACGGGTTCTCTTCCTTCCTTTCATCGATCTGACTTTCATTATTCTAGCTAGTATATCAACAATTTCGGGACAAAGCTATTTAAGTTAGTCTTATTGTCACACTGCCTGCTTAAGCATGTAATCGGAGATGTGACTGTTGCTGGAGGTGGGCAAGTAATGGAACGGAGTCTGGAAGTGTGAACATTATGATTATTAACTTTTGCGTGTATAAATTTCCGTTTTCGAAATTACTATCGAAGGAACTACAGACTTATCATATTACCAACGGTTTTTTGGGTCAATTTGTTGGCTTTTGGTGTTGCTTCTTTGTTTAGCTCTTTCTTTGTTTTCTTTGTTTTAGAGACAGCCACAACTATACCTTATTCCGGGTTTTAACTTAGACTCAACTGTGTTATTTGGCCTCACCAACTAGATCAACTGACCTAAAGTCGAACATATTTCAGTAATGGAAATGTGGAAAACTCATGGGAAAAATTCACCTTACGCGTGTTCTGAATGTAACCACATCCTCTATTAGTTAGACTACACCACCAAACGCATAGTTCTGGTGAGGGGAACGAATGTTTGATGGTTGGGGAAGTTTGTAATATAGTGGTACATGACCGCTTCTGTGAAATGCCAACGAACTTGGTGTTGCCATCACATGTCACCACACATGAAACTCACTATATTTTGCCCTTAAATGAACCTTGTCAGTGTAAATTTGTCTACCTGATCATCACATGCGTGATCAGAATCAGATCAGCCAAACTTTGGTACATGTTGTTTGTTGTAGTTTCTTCTGGTTATTTTTGTGGTTTCTTTTGGTTCTTTTGCTACCCACCCCCACATGCTTTTTTTTTGCTGTTGAAGTTTCCACATATTTAGCCATTTTGAGG
The DNA here is from genome assembly GCA_900519005.1 of Yarrowia phangngaensis. Lineage (NCBI taxonomy): Eukaryota > Fungi > Ascomycota > Dipodascomycetes > Dipodascales > Yarrowia > Yarrowia phangngaensis. The sequence continues at coordinate 1,898,617 of ULGR01000001.1, read as the reverse complement.
CACATACATAAACATTAAACAGTAAAAAAATATAAAAACTAAATTGAGTTTAAAATGGGCGTTAAGGTTAAGGTTTGTGGCTTAAATTGGTGTGGGGTAATAGTTCGCCAATCATGAACATAATAAGCCAGAGCATAATATGTTGTTTTAAATGGATCATCTACGGCATTTCTATCAGTTTTTTTCCTGTATAGTTAAATTACCTAACTTATGGGACCGCTGACTAGATCCTGGTTTGTGGATCAGAGTGCTGCCCTCAAATTATTCCCACCACGGAATACCAGACCCTGCGCCAAGCACAGCCTTCTTTTCTAGATGCTTAGATCCATGCTTTCATTTTATGAGTTGACGGTTGGACAGTATTGCTTGCTCAATCAATGGGTCCCGAATAAGAAAGGGGAGGGTACTTTAAAGTTGTAAGTAAATTATCAGTCGCAATTAAATGCTATGTAGATCTTTTATTCTTTGATAGAAGTTGATTCAGAAAATCCCCGCCCCACAGAAATCAGGCCATTTTCTTTATGGTCAGGAAGGCACCACACAAAATGGCTGCCAAATCAGTTTGAGTCAATATGAAGTGGCGCTAGTGCAATAAAATGGGACCAATGACGAATGAACTACTAGGCTGGTTCTGTCCTTAGCATTTAATAATGGTGGTCTAACAACCGAAGCGTCAGCTTCAAAACTCCTTACACTGAGACACTGAAAGGCCTTCATCTAGGACTACAAGAAGTAGACGTGTCACTATTCGCAAAATGAATGAGAAAACCTCCAACCAGAAAGGAGTGATTATAGCACAAACTTCTGGAACGGCTATTCCGCAACCTGAAAGAACACACCCTTCCTCGAAATTCATTAACGTCGTCGGTTACCATTTCATTCACAGACAATTCACCTCAAGCACTGGATATCATGGGGAGCAAAGACAGGTCACATTAGTATGTATTTAGATCAGCTAAAATGATATCTTCAGAAGCGAAAAGAGCTCGTATGTTGGTCAACTTTGTCCACCTTGAACCGAATAACAACTTCAACCTAAGTTATCACACAGCCACTTAGAAACCTGATATGATAGTAGTAAAGTAGAATGTAAGAGTACGTTTAAACAACAGCAAGCATTTGTTGACATGGGCTTTCCTTTGTTAGAAACCATTTAGGTATGTTTAAAGAACGGGATGTATATAGTGAGGTATATGAAAGACGTTTTTTTATAGTTGGAAATAGAAATATCCAGATGTTCCTCGAATTTGACATTCACTAAACTCATGTTGTCTCTACGCCTCAATGAATCACTCAAGTTGTAATCTCAATTGCATTCTGTCAAATCTGAACTCTTGTCCTATCACGTACATGGCAGTAAGCTTAGACTGATTAAGGTTTGAAACCTTCCTTAATTGCCTATCTGGGACAGCATCCGTATATAAACCTCAGCCCTCAAGTAACCCTTGTTCATTCACCATGGATGTGAGTATGCCACAAATGGCACGGATGGTGTTGCACAGCGTGAAGTGAAGCAAACGTCGTGAAAGTGACACAAGCTGAAAGTGGCACAGACAAGACAGTGATCGAAAGATCTTGCAGGGCCACCAAGGCTGACACGCCACCATTACAGATCACAAACGCGAAAGACCAAGGTATCTGTAATCTGCTATTGGGTTGTGTCAATTACTTAAGTACCCATTAACACAGTACTTGCACAAAATCGACACCCCGACCATTCCATGGAAGGAAATGATTATGGGTGCCGCCGTAGGCGACTACCTATTCGAATCATACCTCAATTACCGACAATATCAAGTGTACAAGCGAACTGAGGTACCTACTGGACTCCAGGAGATTGTTACTCAGGAAAAACTAGTTGAGGCCAACAAATACAGCATGGCTAAGATGCGATTTTCTTTTGTTCAATCTACCTTTTCTTTGATTCAGGATGTTGCCATTTACCATTTTAACATTATCCCCAAAGTGTTCCATATCGTGAAAATGGGACTTGTGAAAAGAATTGCTGTGAAACTTGCTGGAGCTTCATTCTTTGGTGCCAAGACTCTGCATTCTCTGGCTTTGAGTACCCCTGTTCATACTGCTATGGCTTTCAATGCTATTAGCTTTGTTTCCAGTGTGATTAGCCTTCCTTTTGGTTACTACAAGAACTTTGTGTTGGAGAAGGAGTTCGGTTTCAACAAGATGACCCTCAAGACCTTCTTCGCGGACTTTGTTAAGGAACAGATGCTTTCATTTGTACTGCAATCCGTGTATATTGGAACCTTCGAGAAGATCCTGGTCAAGTTTGGTCTTTCCTTTGTTCCTTACTTCTCGTTGTTCATTGTGGCATTCCAGATCTTCATCATGTATGCTTACCCCACTTTTATCATGCCTCTTTTCAACAAATTTGAGAAGCTTGAGGATGGTGACCTCAAGGATAAGGCTGAGGCTCTCGCCAAGCGCCTGGAGTTCCCATTGTCTGACTTGTTTGTGATTGATGGATCCACTCGATCTGCACACTCTAATGCTTTCTTTACTGGCCTGCCCTGGAAGAAGCAGATTGTGCTGTATGATACTCTGATTGAGCAATGCACCAATGACCAGATTATTGCCATTTTGGGACACGAGCTTGGTCACTGGAAGAAGAACCATATTATCATGACTCTTGTGGCCGCCAATGCTAACATTCTGGTTTTGGCGTTTGGATTCCTTGCTTTCGCCAAGAATGATTCGTTCTACCGAGCTGTTGGATTCTTTGGCAATGATCGTCCTGCTGCGTTCCTCTTCAACACCTTCTATATGCAGATCATTGGCCCTGTCCAGTATGTGACCACCTTCCTGATGAATGCCATGTCTCGACACAACGAGTTTGAGGCAGACACTTTCTCCAAGGATCTCGGTTTCGGCGACGACCTGGCAACCAGTTTGATCACCATCCATCAGGAGAACATGAGCAACTACGATGGAGATTGGCTGTACAATTCCTACCACCGATCCCACCCCCTGCTGATTGAGCGGCTCAACGGTATTGGATACAAGCCCAAGGCTAATTAGACGTTCAGAAATATGTGAGTAGTGATTATAGAATCACGAGATATAAAATGTGGACTTGTATGAATAAAATCAATATGGCCGCAAAGATGCCGGTGATATCAAAATCTACATGCTCTCTGCCACATGCTGAATATATCTCCATTAGTTAACATTCCTTGTAAATCTCTCTCAGGTGAGCAGTTATGCCTGCTGCCATCCTGACTGGTCACGCCTGCTAATAAGGGATATTCTACTAAGTTTAATCATGTCCCACAAATGCCTGTTACAGTAGATTGTCTTCCACTACTCGTTTCTCTTTGACACGGAGAAGTAGCAGTTCGGATAATAAGGAAATGTACCAGATAGTACGAGTGTTAATATCAACTATCACGCAATTATATTCAGACTATGTACGATAGATAAAGTAGGGAGACTTATCACCCATATCTGCCAGCTCCTGGGGTGTGTACTTATCGTAGTAGCCCTCCGACAGTCGCTTAACTTTTCGCTTGTTGAGAAATTTGTATGTGAGATACAAGCAGACCACAACAGCCATGGCTGCGGCCACAAAGGAAATGGCAATGGTATGACCTTGCTTGAAGTCAGGGGCATCGTTTGGTCGGTACATGTTGGACGCAATAGCTCCACCCATATTACCAAGACCAATGACGATGGCCATTGCCACTGCTCGTTTGTAAGGACCTGCGATATTTACTGACATCCATGAGATATGACAAATGAAGGACGGCTGTAGACCAATATTGACGATGATGCACCCACTATAGGTAATCCAAGCCCTTTTGACGCCATACTTGACGCACAAAGCGTACCCTATGATACCTAGAGAAAAGTTCCACATGAGAAAAGGGAATCGTTTCTTGGTTCTGTCCGAGATGTACGCTTGAATGAGGGTCGCAATGGCACCAATAGCCCCAATAGGAGCACCTAGTAGCTGAGACTTGCTGGCATCATGGCCCATACTTCTGATAATGATAGGCCCAAAGAATGACATGGAGTACAAAGGGCCGACAATGAGAATCATCACCAGCGCCCCAACCCACGATTGGAAGTCTTTGAAAGCCTGCTTGACAAACTTGGAGTCGTTAGAGTTGTTTCTTCCAACAATGTCTACTGAGGTGTTTCCAGCTCTTGCAGCCATTTCCCGGTCGTATCCATCGTACTCAAGTGAGTACTGAATGTATTCTCGCTCCTCTTCAGTCAAAAATTTTGCCGTCTCAGGGAAGTCGTAGAGAAAGAAGTATGCCAAAACAGCAGCCACGACCGTAGCAATACCCTCGAGAATGAAAATCCATTGCCATCCATTGAGGCCAGCAATGCCACGCATTTTGCCAATTCCAAAAGCCAGAATTCCCGAAAAGGCCCCAGAAAAACCTGCGGCAGAGAAAAACATGGCCTGCCGGTACTGCATGTCTGCTCGACAGTACCACATGGTCAAATAGTAGGCCACTCCAGGGAAGAGTCCTGCTTCGGTAGCACCCAAAATAAGTCGACACGCCAACAGACCTGCATAGTTGTCGACAATTCCCATAAGTGTCATGACAATACCCCATGCTACCATAATACCAGGCAGATAAATTGACGGCCGGAACCGCTTGAGAAGCATGTTGGAAGGAACCTCAAACACACAGTAAGTGAAGAAGAAGACAGTAATGGCCCAGTTGAACTGGCCTCCATCAAGACCTAGATCCTCGACAATACCTTCAATTCGGGCATTACCAATGTTTCCTCTATCCAGAAATGACATTAGATAGAGGAGTGAGAGCATGGGCAAAATATGCCAGTCCATTTTCCGCAACAGTTTCTTTTTATCAATGTTGGGGAACTTTTCCTCTGCTGAGAGCAGAACGGTAGGGTATGTGATCGAGGCCACTTCTCCCACCTCCTCCTTGTGTTCAACGGAAAGGGTTTCTTTAGTGTCTGACATTGTAGATTAGATGGAGAACTTATCTGGGAACTGCTTGGGCTGATAATGGTAGTTATATATTAAATGACAGCCGAACTGGCAGCCGAAATGAGAGGGGAAATGAAAGCGGATATGAGCGGAGATGATAATTGCCAAGACTGGCCATTGTTAGATAGGGCTGATAATATGCATGCCCGGATCTCCACACAATGAAGATATGCTCGAACGGACACATTGCATGAGAACATTGAGTTGTGTGATCTGGGGTGGGGTGCATGTTTGGTGCATGGGAACCTACTATGACATCCAATCTACAATGAGAGTGAGTAACTGACGAAGCCTAGGTTGCAAATGATTGAGACTTTTTGATGACTCTGAGGATATGGATCTCCCCGAAGTATATCTAAGGACAATTTGGTAGATGATCTAAGTTAGAAGGGTTCTTGATGGACCTAGAGGAGAATAGTTTAGATGATGACACTCACTGAGTCTGACTCAGATTCCGACTCAGACGTTGATGATGCAGGCGTGGAAGTGGAAGAAGAGGTTATTCTTGCGGAGTCTCGATTATTGCTGTTATATGACCTATCCGAAAAGGTAGGGATGAAAAGGAACTGGTACTAAATTACAATGCCCTATTTGGCTTCATCGTAAGAAGGGATTGGGATTGACGTCTTTGTTAAAGCGAGCATTGACTCTGTCGTGACAAGCAAGATGAATAAAGTCTTGAGGTCTTACTAACTGCTGCGTAATTGCTGCCAAGTGTTGTTCTCATCATTTCATCTATAGTAGGACAACCTTGTAGAGATTTCGTGAAGAGAATTTGTGATCCGCAAGTGTGATAGCAGAATAACACTCTCCCATTAACATCATCAACACAGCTGACAAACTTTACTCACTTAGCAGGACTCAATTAGTCAGAATGCACACAAGGAGACATGGATGGGCATCGATAGATAATGCTTGTACCAAACAATATGGATATGCAACCAGAACGACATTATTACATACCAATACGGTATACATCATATTCCCATTACCAGCAATTCTTTCGTAGTCTTACAGCCTCTACAAGTCGTCATTACAACGTGGAATCACACGATCGCAAAATGCAAATTTTATTTTTATTTGAAGTACTGTCAGCACCAACACTCTTAGTTGACAAGAGCGGAGGCAGTGGCAGACTCGTACTTCCAGGTGGGGGGAAGAACACCAACAGTCTTGTAGTATCGAGCAAGTCGGTGGATTCGGGACTCGATGAGAATGAGTCGGAACTTGGAGTCAGCATCCTTTCGGTTTCGGTCAAGGTGCTTTCGGACGGACACAGCCTTCTTAATAAGGTGGTAAAGATCCTCAGGAATCTCGGGGGCAAGGCCTCTCTGTCAGCATGGGTTCACATGAAAAATTTCGGTATTTCAAATAAACTAACCAATCAGAGGTTCTGGTTACCTGGTAAAGTGTATCTTCTAAGTGAAGCATACATCCTTACTAATCTACATCGTTGTAGCTCACGGGCCACAACCTCTGTGTTAGAATAAAAGCATTAGTACTCACCGTTAGACTTCAGGATTCGGAGAATCTTGTTGCCGGTGGCGACCTTAACCTGAGAGACACCGTGGGAGTCTCGGAGGAGGACACCGATCTGGGAAGGAGTAAGACCCTTTCGAGCGTACTTGATGATCTGCTCAACGACAGCGTCGGGGGTGAGCTTGAACCAAGAAGGAGCGTTTCGAGAGTAAGGGATGGCAGAGCTGCTCATACCCTTTCCTTTGCTGTGCATTCGACCCATTTTTGCTGTTGGTTGTTATGTGGAGACAAGATAAAAAGTCAAGAGAGTTTTTCATTTTCATCAAGTGGGAGTTGGGAGTGAGTGGTGAGTGACTGCTTTCCAAATTGGGATGTAGTCATGTGATAACTTTAACGTGTGGTGCGATGTTGGAGGAATCATGGAAGTGTACAACGCATCCGACGTGACAATAATAAGGGACTATCGATTGAATGTGACTAGATACACTGAGCTATACTTGAAATTAAAAACAATTCTATATAGTAGGAATTACAAGAGTTGAATTTTCGAAACCATTAGAGATGTTATAAACCTTATTTTATTTACATGATATTTTTGAAACCTTCATACAATCAGGGCTTGTATTAAGGATGCTATGTAATAATGGAGAAAAGGAATAACAAGGGGAAAGTCTTCTTGGAATAATCATTTCTGGAAAGTGCAAGGTGTTTGATTTATTTTTGATAACTCCTAGTTTATGTAATGCAATAATTACAACGTATGAAGATGTGTCCATCAGACTTGCATGTGCCTGTGAGACATGTTATTCTTGGTAGTTTATCTTTCCTTGTAAAATATAGTGGAGTTTGTAAACTCAATAGGTGTGGGAATGGATTATCAGAAGGCCGATTCTATGTGGAAGTTGTCATGCGAAAACGATTTCTATGTATAGTAATACATGTTTCTTTCGTACTACATATGGTTGCAATTTGACTGCTGCACTGAAAATGGCTTGGACGAATGGAACCTAGAAAACAAACGAAAAAGGAAGATGCATCAGATAAAATAATTTATTGATTGGTATCCACACCCCAAACAAGGAAAAGTGTAAGTGACTACGATTTCCAGTCCAATACAAGAGATTCACAAAGTTGGATCATATGCATGATCTGCATGAACTTGCATTCCATACTCATCAGAAGCAGGTTGCACCCAATTAAGAGCAAATAATAATGCCTTGAGATAATTATTACTCCTAATATTTTTTTGCATGATCAGTAGACTTAATTCTATTGTTTCCCTCTTACTATGGTGATTACGTGTTGTAACCTTGAACAATGTCTTCTATCCCATGAAACAATTCCTGTCAAAAATGTACAATGGATAACTGAATGTATCATAGGTTGACAATCATTGTGTTTTTAAATATTAATCAATGTTAGTTTACTGTCTCCTCAATAGTATATCATGCATAAATCGGATTGCCTCACAAGGTCACACCCAAATGTACGAGAAGCAAAAAGGCCACCATGTACATACTCAATGTAACTCGTTTGGCAGAACTATCGGTCCATTCCTTGTAAAATTTGTCATCAATACAAGCACCATTCTGGGTGACGCCTATGAGGTATTTATGTCCACCACATTCAACACCCACAGTGCCTGCAACTTTTCCACTGTATGTTCCTGTTGAGCTTGATTCTGTTGGAGTGGGCCCCCAATCGCGAGTATCTGGAGGGACAAAAATTGTTGTTACGCTTCCATGCGCTGGTACTGTTTTTGTTACCGTTACGGCCTGCATTTTTGTTTGAAAGACAACTCAGACTACTCTCATTGGGTCTATATATGTTTTGATTAGCTGCATCAAACCTTCATTAGCCAGCTCCTTTACAATCATCGAGCATGCATCGGATGCATGGTTCTCAAAATAATTGCCCAAAAAATCATCAATTGACAGCATTATATTTACAAAAACGGCCGTGAGAGATATATGAAATGACCTGGAATGACATTTTATATATTGGTGTTTTCTCCCCCTGAAAAAAATGAGCTTCTCATTTTATTTTAAATTAACAAGGATTATCGTACAATGGATTTTGTGGGGTAGCTTTAGTCTTTTAACCAAATTTGTGCATGTTTACGAAGGTTGAGTGAGGTTTGAGAAACCTTCTTATTTCTGTTTTGATGTTTTTATAAATCTTTCGATGGCTATTCAATCTTATGGGATCAAATCAAAATTGTGACAACCTTAGAAAAACCCGAAATATATAACTCTGATTGGTTTTACACTTGTAAATATTTTGTAGTCAACGATGACCTAGAGTAAGATTAGGGTTATCAAAACGAGCTGCACTCAAGGCTTAACTTAATTTAGCCTGACATTCGAAAGCATGAATGCCCAAAACCACAATTAGAATTCGTTGAAGATAAACTGGGCCTATCAGAATCACTTCTTCGTTTGGCATTACCCTCAGTACCAAACTATAAAGAACCTTGGTGGATGGCTGCCATCCTGAGGGCCCCGCCTGCTCTTGACATTAAGAAGTGGGTCAAGACATTTGAACCACCAAAAAACAATAAACTGCTTGCAGAATCATTTCTAAGGGGTTTTTCTAGTGCGAATCCTTATATTTTTGGGCCGTATCAAGCTTACTCGTATACTCATTTTGAACTTGCACTTGAACTTCGTATTTGAACTCTAACCCTAACGATCAACCCCACATTTCAATATCCACTGCATCCAATAGGGCAATATCCTAGGGAACTAAAAAATTATTAGTGCCCAAAGCTGTTGGTTTGGTCAACCCGGAAGGCCATTTTGGCCGCGTCCATGCTTTTCAGAATATCTTGGCCAATTGCCTAGTCTTTTAACAATACTTTAGCTCTCATGATGGCTCTAGTTGCATATTTCTACGTGCTCGGTGTGTCAACCTGCCCGCCCCTAAGAAAAGGTTGTGGAGTAATAGATTTGCAAACAAACAAACGAGCAAATAAAGAACCAAGCATAAAGGAATGGGCTAGTTCTACGTATAAATAGGAGCAAGATTCCACTGGAATAGATACAATTTGATCCTGACATTTTTATTGTACTGAGATACCAATGAAGACAACCGTTACCATTGAATTGCCCGAGAGCACACATTTGGCCACATGTGGTAACAAGACATATGGAGTTGACAACGGCTTGGACGCTGCTTGCATTGATGGGGAATTTTTCGTTCAAATGACAGTGACAAACTATGCTGCGAAAGTCTCATTCAACAATTTATCCCGAGTTGTGCTTCTCTGTATTTTAATCCTGATGATACAAGTTTGACGGCCCCTTTGCAAGGCATAGCTTATCTGGAGCACACAGCGATTGATGAAAAAAGCTTCCAACGAGAGGCTACCCTTTCTAACTTGATAGGTTGCACCACTCCCAATTAGTTGAAAATGTCACGTTTTTAATGAGGGTACAGCTATTTGGATACTAGAGAGGACGAAATCTTCTCGGAAAATCTTCTCTCACCACGTTCTAATCCTTGCATTCGAAAAATGGAGGTACAAAACTGCTAAGGAGGATGGAGCCTGATAGCACCAAGTTCCTGGAAAGCTACATTGCGTCAAAGACGTGGCAAGGGGATTATTCCTAGGTTAGAGAGTCTTACAGTACGGAAATTCTAGAAACGGCGATTTAATTAACAAAGCACACGGAATAAATTCGAGTCACGAAAGGCCATATTGTGCTCGCGTGATGTCTCATATAGTCGGTTTTAACTCATGAGATAAGCCGCATCTAAGCTGCACAGTAAACCTTAAGCAGACAACATGAGGAACATGGGGCTAGCGATGTCGTGTGTTGATGGTCATGGTGCAGATTATAATCCAATCTGACGGGTCTACAACTTCTTCCTCAAATAAATCAATAGTAATTGTTAAATAGTCTAATTGATGGAAACGTCCTGATCCTTCTCGATGGACTTGATGTCAGGGTTGGATTCAAAGGCGGATACATGTTCGTTAGGGATGTCAGCACTGGGTTAATAAAAGATACATCGATGTAGCTTTATAGCTCTCCTCTGTACTCACGCAAAACCATTGATCAAAGAATATTCATGGGTCACCTTGCCGCCGATAGAAGACACCTGGTCCTTGATATCCTTGACTTTGACGGCATCAACTTCTTCGTTGAGCACGATGATATATTTCTGGGAGCTCATTCTTCGTAAAGCAGTACTTAGTCGTCTAATTGTTGTTGTTGTTGTTGGGTGGTGAAGAGTAAGTAACGATATCAAGGTAGCTAACAACAGTGGCGTACATTGCTATATTAGAGTTTACTAGGTACTCCTGCAAACCTTGATACGGTTCCCCCTCAAGCTAGGTCACCATTGTCACCGTGCAAAATGTCCCAAGTGCATATGTTTCGAGTGCATAAGGTCACCGAATGCATAATACAAGCAAGTACCCATTAGACAGACCAAGGCTTCCCTTCCACCCACACTCTTCTACACACAATGAGCTTTGAATACAAAAATTCGGAACGGGTATTGCGAGAATTGATTGACATTGATGGCCACCTAACTGTCCAGGATAGGAAGGACCTTGCGCGAGCGATTGGAAAGGCCGAGATGAATGCCCTCACTGTCGACTGGACAGGAACTGTGGCTGCGTTCTCAGGGTTTATTTATTTGTACAAATACAAACCTACAAAGTTTGTTGGTACTCCAATGCGAAAAGCAGGTTCCTATGGTGCTCTTCTTTTGGGTAGCATGCTCATCAGCACTGGAGCTCATGTTTTTTTCTCTTCTCAATTGGTCCAGCAATTTGAAGGTCAAGGATACCCTCTTAAGGCCGCTAAACTTGTGGCTTCTTCGAACTTGGCCTTGTGGTGGGCCTACTATAAGATGACGGCGGAAGATCCTTCCAATTCTCTCTCCAACCCCAAGATGCTGCAAAACATGGAGGAGAGGTTGAATCTGAAGAAAGGAACGTTGACTTCCCTACCCCCTACCCCCAACCAGATGAAAGTACAGAAGCAAGATTCTTCCTCCGAGTCTTCTGAAACTTCGTCTGAAACTCCTTGGAAACAAATTGCTGAGGAAGCTTTTACTCCCGATGAAACCGATCCTTGGAATACAGAAGCACAAGCTGAAACAACCTCAGAATCCACCACATCTCGATCCTGGGACGATATCCGAAAAGATGGTGGTGTTAAACAAGGATCTTGGCGAAATCCCACTCCTGCTCCAGTTTACAACTCTGCTGGAATCCCGCAAATTCCTCAATCAGAACGACCCAATGCTGAAGTTTCGTCTGATACAAGCGGAGTAAGCGCTGCCCAAGCCGAGTTTGATCGACAAGTCGAAATGGAAAGACTCGGATACAAGTCCAATGACGATTTCGCAGAAAGTGAGAAAAAGTGGAATTAACCGAGAAATCATTGTATATATCAATTCACATCTGACTTTAGTGTAGTATGTGTAGACCTTCTGACTATAAATTCCTGTGGGCCTTGAGTGCTCATGTATTTCCTATTGCCAGGTACACTTATCAACAGTATGTTACCTCAGTGCCATATATACTTCACGCACATCAAAATTGTATACATCACGCCTGCTATGTTTGACACCCACTATTACTAAACCAGTTGGCTATTTTCTTGCGTCAGTACCCTCTACAACCTACTATCCCCACAACCTAATCCTTTTCAAGCTGCTGACAATCTTTTTTAATCCACGTTACTAATGACTTGGTGTGCTACCAAAAAATCTCAAACCCTTCTCGCTCAACTCTCATGTCTTCATCCTTGTCCAACAGTCTACAATCTTCAGTCACAAAACCAAGTGTCAGAATCACCAAGAAAGGCGCTAAAACAAGCGAAGCGAAGAGTTTAAACCAGACAATTCAAATCTTTCAGCATTACAGTCCTTCAGGATTCAGGATTCAGATCTACAGGTCCCCAATTTCAGGTCTACAGTCTTTAAGTCTACAGATCTTCAGGTCTTCGAGTCTGACGACCCTCAGTCCTCTAAACCCTCATCCCTTCTGGCTACAGATATTGCGACCTTAGAACTTCAGTTCAAGATCAGGGTATTTTTCTCTCACCAATCCCTCGAGGTCTACCTCTAGAGAATTTCCAGCCAGTAGAGCTTTAACAGCATCTGACGCTCTCTTTGACCCATTAACAGCCTCCTTGAGAAGCTCCTCTGCTCGAGGTTTATGTTCTTTGACAGAAAACGCCAATCGAGCAGTAGCAAGAGCATCATTCTCCTGCTCATTAAACAATTTTGGCAACATTTTCAGAATCATATCCTTGAGGTTCTGGACAGTGGCTTCGTCTGAATGAAGCTGGCTTTCAGCTACTTTGGCCAGAACTGAAACGTAAGGGTTGGTAGGGTCCTGGGCCTTGAGTTTATTAAGAGACTGAATAGCAAGCATGTACTTGTTTTGTCTGAGGAAGATTTCGGCCTGGAAAACGAGACCCTGGGCGGATTCAGAAGTCAGATCAACCAATTTCTTGGCATGACCAAGAGCAGTTTCCAGAAGATCAACATTCTTGACTAGTCTCATACCTTCAGGATCGGAATCATGACGATGTTCAGGAGTGGGCAAGCCGTTGGGGTTGGATTTGGCCTCAGCAGAACCTTCCTTGGCAGCAGCCTTCTTCTTCTTCTTCTTTTTAGCAGAAATAATGGGAGCATTGTAATCCACAGCGTTGAGAGGATAGCATCCAGGCATAACTTTTCCACCTTCAGCCTTGGTGTCGAACAAGGAAATGTAAGTTTCAATGATCTCCTTGGTGGATCGAGCAAACTTCTTGCTCTTGTAAAGTCGATCTTCCCATTCAATCATATCAATATAAGCGTTCATTGTTCCCTTTCTAAGAGCATAGATGTGGAAATCTAACTGCTCATGTTCATACTCGTCAAACACGTTGAGAGCGGCTCGGAACCGCTTAAGCGCCATGGGGCCGTTTCCATTTCGTCGCTGACGTTTAGCCATTTCATTCAGGAACCAATAACCCTGCATATCATGAAGATCCTGCACACCTGTTCCGGAGGTGTCGTTTCGGGTGAACATGGAAATAAGACGGACAGCCTCATCGATGTCACCTTCACGGTTGGCTCTTAGAGTGTATTTGGCAGCCTTTGTGTTGAGGTATCGATCTTGAAGATCAAGTTCTCTAGCAGCGTTAGCAGCCTCAGCGGCCTTGTTGACAGCTCCCATTCGCTTCAGAATCTTGGCTCGAGTCAGATGAAGCTCTACAAGTGTAGGTGTATGCTCGATGGCTCGGTCAATGTACTCCAGGGCAGTTTTTTGTTTACCCAGTTTGGAGAAATGCTGGGCCAGAAAGCATGCTGACCAAAGGAAGTCAGAGGCGCCAGAAAGATTGGTGGTGGCATTATCAAAGATTCGCAGGGCAATAGAACCAATCAAACCGGCCTTTTCGGGGTTACCATACAAATGCTTGACGTTCATAAACGCAGAGGGAACCCGTCTATGGATCAAAGTAGATACATAGGAGTCTGCAGCCTGTACAAAGTCGTCACCATCGAGAAACTCCAAGGGCATTGATCGCGGACAGTCGGATCGAGGATACTTGATGGCCAGTTTCTTGTACATGATTTTCTTGAGTTCCACATTGTCGGAAATTCCCAAAACAGTTTCCAGCTGCTTGTACAGAGCTCGATCATGGGGGTTTCGTCGGAGCAAGACTCGAGTCAGTCGTTGAGCGTCCTTGTTTCGGTTTTGCAACATGTAGATTTGGCATCGATGTTCCAAAATTGACTGCTGATCGGGGATATGTCGCTTGGACTCCACATTTTCCAACTCCTCCAGATCCTTCAGAGCCTCATCATACTGCTTAGCAGCAATGAGACATGTGTTCCGGAATAGCGCAAGCTCACATGCCTCAATGGTATCGGACTGGGTAATATCCTTGGGTTCCTTTTCAGGTGCGCTTTGTTCATAAGCCAGCAGAGTTCGTGCAGCAGCTGTAAAGTCGCCCTTGAGGTACAAGGCCACAGCCAGACCGGTCCAGTTGGCTCGGATCTCGGGTTTATCAGTCAATTGTTTTCTTCGAGTGATCACCAGCGCGTCGTATTCTCGAGTCTGGATCTGCATCAGCGACAAGTCTCGTAGAACATTCTGATTGGTGGGATCAATAGAAAGCGACTTCTGGTACGCCTTGAGAGAAGCATGATAGTTTTTCTCGTTTCGTTCAAGCAACGCCAAAACGTGCCAAATAATGTACGATTCGGGATCATTTTTCATTCCGGCCATAATCAGAGCTCGCCCTTCTTCAGGAGAGTCCTGGTGGAATCTACATAGACCCTTGACAGCCAGAGTCTCGCCATGATCAGGTTTGGAGGTCAAAATATGATCGGCCCGTTTGATAGCCTCGGCATATTCTTTCTTCTCATACAGCGTGAGGCATTTTTTGAAATCCGCCAGCAGCACGTTGCTGAGTTTTCTGTTGGCCGGAGGTTTGGCTGTCATGTTGCGGTGGTGAAATTTCACCGAGCGGATTTAACTTTTGTAAAGTTGTGCTGCAGATAGGGAAGCGCACTGAGATGTGAGATGCTGCCAATGAATTAACACACATGAGATGTGTGTACTATGATTTACTCATTACATTATTGCCCATTTCTTTTCGCTTTTGCCTTCCCTAGAGCCGGGGGATATTGCAGTATATAACAATGGATGAATTTGCATGAGAATACAGAGTGTAGTTCACACCACGCACTTAAACATTCTATGACACGACAGATGTTCTATACTGAGGTTGATCTACACCGCAGTGGCTTAGACAAGCAACCGTCCCATGGAATCTCTATATTGTTTTCGGTTCTCAACTATCGGTGGTGGCCTAGTAGAACCAATACTACATGCTGCACGCCAGTAGGCTCTTCAACAGGGTCCAGTCGAATAACCCAGCTCAGTAGCTCTTCATTTGGCTCCATAGTAGCTTCCTCACCGGGCTCACTACAAGAAACAAAGGCCTCGCCCCAAATCCTCGTTGTCCGGCTATGGTGCCGAGAGCTTTTAACTTTATTACAAAGTTGACAGTTCTGCATGTAAAGTGAAGCCCCAGATTTAACACTGCACCCACCCAACACACCCCACAATGCTTAGACTACGATCGGCTAGACTTTTTTCGACGTCGCTTGCCCGAGCAGGTACCCAGGCTAACATCAACCCTGTTGCCGGCAAAAATGCCGACGAGGTCGAGGTCAAGATCGAACCTATTCCCCGACATGGCGAGGAGACCGAGACCAAGCGAGCCCGGCTCTTGTACCAGAGCAGAAAGCGAGGTATTCTAGAGACCGACCTACTTCTGTCACGATACGCAAAGTTGTACCTCAAAGATATGACCCGAGAGGAGCTCGAAGAGTACGACAAGTTGCTGGATGAGCCCGATTGGGATATCTTCTACTGGGCCACCAGAAACGATAAGATCAAGCCTTGCCCTGAACGATGGGCTAAGAGCCCAGTCATGGAGAAGCTTCGACTACTGGCTGAGAACAAGGAGCGGCAGGTGATGAGAATGCCTGATTTGTAGGTAGTGTATATAGTTAACTGAATAACCAGCGACGCAGTCATCCTAGGAGAGGTATATTTGTGGACCAAAGTAGGAGGCATTTGGGAGGGCGTACCACGCTTAGAACTTGTGGCTTTCTTACCTCAAGTCTATGAACCTGAGCTGGACCTGGAGTAGCTGGGCTGAACACTACACCGTCAGTGAGAGCAAAAGAAAAGGCTCGCTGTTAAAGGGGTGGACTGGGCCGTCTAGGTACCCTGACTGGAAGTCTTTCTGTAACGTTATACTTTGTGTCATACTTGAAAACCGTTTACATCATATCGTCTTACTTCTAAGGGGGTTGAGAGACATGAAAGTGGATAAAATCAATAATCTCTCTACAGGCAACACTGTATTGTTGGCTACAACTTGTCTATAATTCGTCCTACCACCCTTGGGGATATGCCGTCATCATTGAGTGGATTCGGTTCCCTTGTTGTGAGTTCTGAGAGACGAAACTCTCCTCACCATTTACGAGTCCCCGAGGTGTAAGTTCCCTCGTGTTAACCAATTCGCCACTAGAACTGACTAGAACTGTGGTTCTTCTGAATCAAAGAAACCCATTCAAAGAAATATGTGAACAACATCCTGGTGTTATACTTTACAGAAATTCCCCAACTTCATCGTCTAATGCCATTCCCCTTCTGGAAACCAATTGCAGTAACTAGCAAGCTGAAAAAGTAAATCTTGTTAAAATGACATTATAAAGATCTTGTTCAATTTTTCTTCTTGCTTTCGCCCATAATCTTTTCTCTCTACAATACACCTGGGAGCTGCAACAAATATATCAACAAAAACTGTACATAGTTTTAAGACGTAGACTAAGTCCGAGAGATTTGAGCATACATTATGTGATGAGAGGTGATTGAATCTGTCTCCAGCAAGTCTCTTGAAATCCCCTGAAATAGACCAAGGCAATTACCTAAGTGGACGTACAAGACTACACAGACAGAAATGCCACATTTTCCATGCCAGTCACTCACTAACACGAGTGAATGTAATAAACGACTCATTATAGTTAAAAATAAATTAATACACTAAGGAACGTAAGTAGTCTAAAATTCATCCTCCTGTTTCACTGACACCTGTTGCTCTGGACTCATTTCGTCCTTGATTCCCAGCCGCGCGAGAGCTAGTTCTGCAGAGGTAGTTTCCAACTTGGTTTCAGGGACGCCCAGTTGTCGCTCGAGCTCGTTGAGACGATTATACATCTCAATTTCCCTCTGGTTCTGCTCATCAATCACCGCCTGCAACTTTTTGATGTAATCCACACTCTTGATGAGAATGGTTCCCTTGTTAGGACGGCCATCTTTGGTTCCAGGGGTGTGCGAGGATTGCGGTGGAGAGCCCAGAGAAGTTTGTGTCGGAGATGCTGCCCCAGCACTTCCCCCACTTCCCATACCACTTCCTCCTATTGGATCGTTCAGAAACGATTCAGGGATGAGCGTGGACAGCTCTTGGATGCGCTCGTTGATATTGTCTCGTCTTCGGCGTTCGACGGCGTTATGGGATTCTCGGCGTTTGCGTTTGCGTTCTGCCGCTGCCAGAAGCTGTTGCTGTTTTTCATCCAACGACCGCGAAATAACACCCTTGGACAGTGGCGACCGTGCGTATGGCGACAACGCACGATGGTCTATAGACGAGCCGTACGACGACGGCGAGCCGAATTGCTCTGCAAAATTCACAGCCGTGGCGCGGCGTGAACCCGTGGAATTGGGGACGGGAATGTTAGTAGGGGAGCCATACGGCGTCGAGTCTGGGGAAAGAGCGGAAGTACCCAGCTGTTGAATTGGAACCATGCCCATGTTTGAGATACCCACTGAAGAGTTTCTGGAATGGGACGAGGATGCTGGGAAGTAATTGGAATTGAGCGGCGGACTTGCTGGGTGTTGATGCCGTTGACCCATCTGGCTTTGTAGTTGGATGTGCTCCAAGTCGACTACGTTATTGTTGTGGGTAGGGGTGTGATTGTTAGTGGGAGTGTGATTGTTATTGTTATTGTTATTGTTAGTATGATTGTTGTTGTATTTCCCTGTCATATACTCCTCAAAGGAGCTTGACGCGTCGGGAATAGGCGGAGTAGTGCCATACTGTAACTGGTCAGGTGGGTACAGATTGTTGTTATTACTGTTGAGGGGAATGTATTGACCCTCACGATTAGAGCCTCCTGGCGACATGTCTTCAAGGTCCAGCAAGTCGTCGGGGACGCCGCCAGGAACCATGGTGTCTAGGTCGTCGTAGTTGATACCGTTCTGCAGCATCTGGCGGGAGAGCAGCGAGCCGTATTCAGGAGAGCCCACAGTCTGAGAAAAGTGAAGCTCCGCCAGCGTGTCGTCTGTGTATTTGTCGTTTGGGTTCATATGGAGGAGTGGTATTAAGTTGTGGGGTGGCGTTTGTGTTTGTGTTTGTGTGGCGGAGTGACGTCAAGGTGTGGCAGTTGTGTGGAGACAGCCACAGTAGGAGACAGTAACGGTAGTCGTAAGGTTTTAATGTCGTGGAGATGTTAGTCTAGCGACGTGACCAAGGCTAAAAAAGAATAACAGTCTAGGTTCGGTCACGGAAATGCATTTGGTTTAAAAGTAAAAGTAAAAGCGGCTCCCCCTTACAGACCCTGCGTGATGTGCATTCAAACTTAATGGGATTTCGGATGTGGAGAATCGACTTGGAATAATTACGGGCGTAGGGCGAAATAGCCATAAGTCCACGTGCTTCTTTGCCCATCATTGTCTGCCACTGTATGTTCCTCGTATCCCTTGTACTTGTATAATTAAAAGGTACGAACCTTTAAGAAATAATTAATTCTACAATAACATTAAACGACCAACGCATGAACTCAATGTGAGCAATGTGAGAATAACAAGTGTCGACGACAGCAAATACCACTGTTATTTTTGCCGCCCCTTGGTTCATTGTTTGTTTGGTTTTCCCGTTTGGGTATCTGTAGAGCACATTTTGAGTTCACGGTTGCTCCAAACGTCTGGTTTGGGCTATCCAGGGGACATGAGTACATTCTTTCCATCCCTTGTTGAGGTAGTGTGAAGCAAGAAGCAGCAACAGTAATCGACACATACTGAAGAGTAATCATTGCAACATCGCCTCACAGCCCACAAACACTCCGTAACACCTCCCCAACAGACCTCAGATGACTCCAGATAACATTTAATGGACTAAAGTTATATGAGCTGCAAGGTCTTGTGGGGGCGAGCGGGGAAGAGGAGAGAGATGCCGACACGCAGCATTAATAAAGAAACGGTGGCGTTATTAAACCAAAACTTGCAATGATATTTTGTGTGTTAGTATCGAAATATCGAATTTTCTAAAGATAGATCCACAATGAGATCAGAAGATCCTAACATATCCTTGCCTTATCCATGCCAGTATAGAGGTTATCTCGTCGATCAGCAAACAAAGTCGCAGTCGAACAATGACACGACAACGATAACAAAGAGATGAAAACAAAGACATTAATTTAACTAAGATGCTATTTTCAGCGCGCTATGTAGAAACTATACAGAGTCACACGAGATATCGAGACCGTAGTGAGGCTAGTTCACATTATCACTTCAACCAGCCACGCCTAGGGAATGAAACGGATGGGCCGGCTTTGAAGATGCGACTTACGAAAGTCCAAACTAACGATGCTCTCTAACTGCACAAAACCGACCCACCAGCCACTCTTGGGAACTGCGAGAACGGTAGCAACCATGTGGGTTTCCTAAGAAACTATAGTTAAGCTATGCTAAGTGGATCTTTGTGTTCTTAAAAGTTTCAGACATATACTTAGAGTTAATAAAAATACCTATTAACATGACTTTTACTAAGCAACTTACTACGCTGCCATCTCATGATTCAGAATTTTTTTATACTAGCCCTACTTTGAACCTCGATAAAAGATGAACATGATAGCTGTAACTACTGGCCACACTTCCCTTCAAATCTTCTGTAGCTCCCTTGACTAGAATGCTCAATCTCAACTTATGAATGTTAATACTTGCCAGTGTTAAGTTTTGGATACACTCAGTAATCAGAAAGGAGGGTGAACGCATAGTCCGCATTACTAGAAGACACACTGTAAGGTCAGCCTCATTGCAACAGATTAACTTTTTTCGGCTTTAGTTCGCAATGTCACCGTCTTGGAAGTAGGTTTTCTACTCGTATTCATGCATGACCAGTGTCGTTCGATAAAATCTCCACCTTATCGTTATAAGTATCAATTACTAAGCTTGTTACCGTCAAACAACAGTTTATGGCATTGATCAATCTCCATTAACCTTTTCTCTCTTGGATCTTCGTCATACGTGCTATCTAAATCTGCACTACAATTAATTTTCCGGTTAAAGTTTGTATTTTTCACGTTTCGACACATCAACCAACACACGCCACAGTAGCAGCATCTAACGACAATGGCGTCAGCATACACGTTTATCTTTGCCATTCTAATCTCCCTGGTGGACCTGTTTCTGCAGGTGTTTTTCACCATCATGTACTCCGACCTGGAGTGTGATTACATTAACCCCATCGACCTGTGTAATCGGCTGAACAATTACATTCTTCCCGAGGCCGCAGCCCACGCAGTGTTGACAGTTGTGTTCCTGCTCACGGGACATTGGATGATGTTGCTTATCAACGCGCCAATCTTTGCCTACAACGTCCACAAAATCTATACTAACACTCACCTGCTGGACGCCACTGAGATCTTCCGAACCCTGAAGAAACACAAGCAGGAGTCCTTCATCAAGCTTGCCTGCTACCTAGTGTTCTTCTTCCTCTACCTTTACTGCATGATTGCTGCTCTTGTGCGGGACGAATAATTGAGCTTGGACGTTGGTGGGGGAAAAACCATGGTTTATATTGGTACTAATGCATTATGAACTTGTGTGGTAGGATGTAGGTGTGATTGCTGTGCAGTAAAAGCTATTTTCAATGAATAATATTATGACTATCTCAATAAGGGCCTTAGTAGCTTGAGTGAGGAGGATTCAAATGCCTCAGCGTTTTTTCAATTCTAGAACAAGGTGTTGGCGTTCAAGAAGTTATGAAGCCATACAACAATGAAGGTTTCTGTTTGCCACTGTACTCATATTAGTCTGTACTGGTCGCAAATTAGGAAAGGCGGTTCCCGGTGCTCACCATAATACCTCGACATAACACATCTTAGGCACCTTGATACAACCACTTCCATTTCAATCTGTCTCTCTTTCTCTCACAAGAATTCAACAAAAACGCTAAAGAAAACCCCAGATGTGTCTGTTATCAGCAATGTGAATACATCTTAACCAGAGACTCCAGCCATGAGGGACTTTAGTCAGAAAACACCATAGAGCTTAATGTCAATGCCACTGCAATAGCCAGAAATCGCTTTCCTATAGTTTGTGTATCTAATCACAGAGACAAACCCTCAACTATAGCTCATCTGAATCTTTTGTTGGGCTTTGTCAAGAATAGCATTCAATTGACGAATCTTGCTCAACAACTGTGTTTGATTATCTAATTCCGCCAACTTACCAAACACATCAGGTTGAATTTGCACGCCAGAAGATTTAACACCTTTAAGACTATTATTGATATCATCGACATCGTGTAAAAATTCGTTGACAACCCGTGTATCCTGCCATTCACGTGTTTTCACACTGTACTCCTTGGAAGTTTTATCCAACTCCACTCTAGCCTCATTCAACTGTTCATTGATCTTCAACAATTCCTCCTGGAGATTGTTTTTTGTACGTTGTTTCCGGGACACATACAGTTTCTGCAAGTGTACAGCATTATTGAGATCGATAAGCTCCATCAACCGGGTTTGTAGCTCGGCTTGATACTTTTCAATGTTCCCACGAAGCTCACCATCAATGTCCTTATTAAGTTCTTGCTCTAGAGTCTCCATTATCAGTTGGTTGACGAAATCCACACTCGACACCTTGGTCGAGTATTCCGATTCATCTGTATCAAGCTGGGTGACCTCCAAGGTGATACTCCTTTTTGAACGTCCACCCGATTGAGATTTCATAGGTTCAGGCTCACTGTCAGAGTCGTTATAAGACACGATTTTGTGTGTCGGCCTTTGTTTTTCACCCTTATCCTTGTTTTTACTCACTGCACGCTCCCCTTCTTCTGGAACAAAATCCACATCATTGTCATCACTAATGTGTGTATAGTAGAAATCATGATCTTTTTCTTCTTCTTCTTCAATCTCCGTGAAATCACGTGTTAGATTGATCTCAGGTGGAGAGCTTGATTGAATCGGACCAGCATCTGGAAACAATCCAGGCGAAAAGACCATCTCCTCATCCACAGGATCTGCAACGAGTTCTTCATTTCGGGGGGCTACCGGCGCCTCATCCAAACTCGGTAAAGGCAAAACATTGGGCTTTTGTCGTTTGTGTTTCTGTGCTCGCTCAAACGGAGTTGGTGTTTGAGCGGGTTGAGCGTGTAACGATGCAGTAAGACTCGTGCTGTTTGCGCTTGGATCTGCACTCCCGGGGGTGGTTCCATGAATAACAAGGTTCAGCGGAGCCACTTTCCGCGTACCGGCTCCTCTCAGCCTAGCCTCTCGACCATCCCTGTTCATGTTGATAGAGTCGTGAAGCTTGCATGGTTGTATGCATTATACCTGCAGCACACAACAGTAAATCGATTTGAGTTTGAAGAATAACAACAACGGGGCTTAATGTGAACAGATTTTCCAGAGGTTAAACGGTACTGAGAATTATACAAAGCACGTTAATATTCTGTTCGTCATTAAACTTATTCATTTTCTAAGGGATAGGGAATTCATTTGTAGCCCCAATGTTGAGTCGCCAGATGTAATACAATGAGGCACCTTTAAGATCTCAAATTTTGAAAGATGGCACTTCTGCCACACTAAAACATTCATAGCAGGTATATCTGGTCGGTCATACCAATACAAATACATTCGCCTTATGATTTTCAACCCTTGCTGTTGGGCAGTGGTAGAGTATCTGAATCCCCTCTGAGGTGTTGTAGTTGGCAAGAAGAAATTTATGATACATCAAATGAGGGTATCCAGAGTTCTGGGGTTGACCTCAGTTGCCACTCATCTGAAAATCTAGTGTTGTTACTGTTTCACACTACCCTTTAATGTACTCTCTATTTGTAACAGACTCTCGAAGTTCTCTAAATATACATCATTCACTAATCCACATTCTATCGAAGACGTCCTTGTGTATAGTAAATAGATATATAAGAGAAGTTCTGCCGCGACATCTCTATAGATATCAAACCAGATCCACACTCAAGGATTGAAACCGATACACTATTCACCTTTCTCGAAAGGGGACATCTTAGTTTATGATCTATTCAGAGCCTCATTGGGTTGATGCTGGAGTTATGAGATCATTGATAAGTTGACATGTAGAAGCAATTAAAGGTGAACTTGCCTTGTTTTTTTTTTTTACCCTTTCTGGCAATTTCAGAAATAGATAATCGCAAGTTTGATGTGATTTAAATGCAATTATTGTTTGTGAGGTTATGAATGTTGATGACTATAGAACTTTTTTGGTATCTTGAGGAAATTAATTCAGATTTTTTGCTCTGCTTTTAGCTCAAAACAACTAACAATGACTCAGTCTTAATGAATTTATCGTGTACCTATATCTGTGGCCAGATCCATTTATTCATGTTGGAAGATATATTGGCCAACCAACTAAAGTTCAACCAACTCTAACTAAAGTTGGCTTGCATAAAATCCAATATCTTGCATACTGAGATCCACCTCAACTCGCAAGAAATATGTGGTGGCCATTCAAGAAAAGCGAAACAAAAGCAAAAGCTGCAGAAAGATCTCCGGAAGAAGATGTTATTCTTTCAATGGACAAGGATCTTCAGCAATTCATGGCCAACCAAATCAGAACCACTAACGGCGTTTACATGCCCATGGAAGCCCCCGAATATGTGGAAGAGAAATCGATAACTGCCAATATGGCCGATACAGCTGGAGTCTCAAAGGCAGACTCTAAGCAAATGGTGGCAAATGCTGTCTCCTTAAATTGCTTGGATTTCCAAGTGGCGTTTCAGAAATGTACCCAGGAGAAGTATGCTGTGCAATGCAATGATCTGTTGAAACAGTTCCATGATTGCCTAACTATCCAGACGCAAACTTTCAACCAGCTCAATTATGCTCAACAATCACAAGAGGATCAAAAGGAAATGAGAAAACGGGTGGACAAGGCGTTTATGCAGACTCGTCCCCAGTCAGGCCAGGAGGTGGCTTACCTATCTGCAGTTGGGTTGTAGTGTAAGTAGTGATAGGAGGAGACCCGGGGAGGTCCATTAATAACCATTCTTTTTATGAAACTGTGATTGGTAGTTATTGTAAATTAGTAAAGGCGATATTATGTGAATTTGTCTAATACAAGCGGAAGGAGTCTTTTTAAAGCAAGGCTGCCAGGTTTCTATTGAACTGAATTCACCTTTTCAATGTCTTTGTAACTGAAATTGAAGTTTCATGAGTTAGTGAACTGATGACTACCAGCTTTGGAAACCAGTTACTCATGACACCTGCTGGCTGCCAGGCAGACTGGAGTTGAATAGTTGAAATGATGAAACGATGTTTTACTGTTTTAACCAGCTTTTCGCATTCATATCTTCTGAAGATAACTGGCGTAGGTAGTTATACACGGCTTACAGCAACTCCTGTTAACATATTGGTGATACGAAGGGAAAGGATTAAACTAATTACAGAATAAGTTAGGTTCTATAGCAGAAATGCAACAACACCAGCAATGACGCCAGCAGTGACATAGTTTCCAGCGTTGGAAGCGGCATTAGATGTGCTTTCAGAGGTAGAAGTAGCGCCAGATGGTTCAGTGGCATTTTTGAGAGTACCATCAATCTGGATAGTCTGGTTGCCATTAACCTCGCCAATAGCGTAGCTGTTGGGGGGCATGTTCTTTAGGTAATCGTCACCCTTAAGGAAATCTGCATCAGTAGGGTCGTCACATCCACAAGGGTTGTAGGCCTTGCAGAAACACTGAATGTGGTAGTTGGTGCCGTTGATGGTCTTGTAGTAGTTGTATTCATAAATCTGGTCGTGTCGGTTGAAGCCCGAGTGCATAGCCGATCCAAGAAGGAGACCAGCACTGGCTCCGAGCACAAGGCCAGGGAAAATACCACCCATAGATCGAGCTCCTGCAGGGAAAGGCTGAGCTGCTCCTCCCGCGTATCGATTGCCGTAGACAGGAGCACTTCCAGATTGCATCTGTGAGTAAGCGGGAGGCGAACCATTGGGGCCACCTCGGTAGGGAGAGCCTACTGGAGCAGGTGCTACACCACCACGCGCAGCACCTCCTGCGCCTGCGCCAGCACCAGCGCCAGCACCAGATCCGGATCCTGAACCAGATCCTGAACCAGAACCTCTTGAGCCAGAGCCGGAGCCAGAGCCAGAACCAGAACCAGAACCACTGGAACCAGAACCAGAGCCAGAACTAGAACCAGAACCAGAGCCAGAACTAGAACCAGAACCACTGGAACCAGAGCCAGAGCCCGAACTAGATCCCCGGGAACCAGAACTAGAACCAGAACTAGAACCTCGACTTCCCGAAGATCCACCCCGACCTCCCGAGGATCCACCGCCGCGTCGTTTCTCAAGACGGAACTCCTCCTCGCCAGGAAGCTCGTTTCCTAGCACCTGGAGAGTCCAGACATTCTTAGGCTCAGGGTTAGCTACGGGAGAAGCGACTGTTGCTGCAGACAGCGCAGATATCAGAATCACGTTTGAGATTTTCATTTGAGCAATGCGTGATGCAGGTTGTGATGTTGAGGGTTATGGGAGCTAAATCTCCCCTAATGTATGCGATCCGACAGCAACTCTAATCACAATATACATTGTTGTGCGGGCTGTGGGGGTCGGTCAGCCGATGCATGTATAGCTTCTGCAGTAGTTCAGAGAGTGATGTAACAGTGCATGTTGAAAGGTATTTATGTACCAGAGTGAATATTCACTTGATGGTGAATGGCATACGACGAATGAAACATGTCTTGGAGATTTGTTTAGTGGGGAGGGTGGGGAAACAGGTAAAACAGTAGAAACAATAGAAAAATTAGAAACATGAATTAAGTAATAGAAGCAACACCAGTGGCTCAATCTTGATAATAAAAGAACAATAGCAATGTCTTCAGTTGGTTCAGGTTTAGCCGCTTTCAGAGTTACAATGCGCCTGCATTGAATGGCTATGTTAGAATGTCTCAGATTTAGGGCAAGGCATGTCTCAGATCTGTTAGATGAGGTTGAGCCAGTAGGGCCTACCAGAGGCGTCCCAATTCAATCTAGAGCATCAAATTAGCCTCATTCATAAAAGCAAATAAAGATCATAAATTCTTCTTTCAATTTGACCTTCAACTGTCTAGTGTCACTGGTTCTCCCTCTACACTGTTTCACTGCCCAAATTTTAGATTTTAGATTAATGGAGAATGCAGTCGGAAAGACATTAGCTGCAGGGCACAACCACAGCCTACCATCATATACTGATTGTCATTGCATGGTACCATTCAAGATTGACCTAGTAATAGTTTCAAACTAACATCGAATAATTGGTGCATTTGAGCCACTTGGTTAATTGCATCATTTTTAAAACAAAGTGGCAACAACCACCGCCACTGTTGATAATTGACCACACACTTGACGCTCTATACACTCAAAAATGGACAGCCTCATGGGCGTTGCGTGGTTCTTTTATCCCACAAAAACAAAAAGTGATTTCTGGCAGGATCGAACTGCCGACGTTCTGCGTGTTAAGCAGATGCCATAACCAACTAGACCAAGAAACCCCAGATTGGAAATTTTTTTATGCAGTATAATAAAATCTGAAGTTTGACAGTTATGTGCCAGCAATGAGAAAAAAAAAATAATAAATGAATAAATATAAAAAAAACCAGCAAGTTCGTTTGAACTGGCAAAAAAGACAAATAGTCAATTTAAAGTATGAGGAAAAAAAACAAAACCAAAGAAACCAAACGATTAAGAAGATAGACGATAAAGAAAAACAAAAGGGAACAGCCTAGCTCTAAACACATAATCAAGGCCCAGTAAACACCGACCTTTTCCAGTTACAATCAAATCAACCAGTTATCCAGTGATAACACCAACTTCAGCACAGCCTAACTAGTAGACTTACTTCAATTTCTTAGAATTATTTCATAATTGTGTTATAGTCAATTGAATGTACGAGAAAAAAAAGAAATCAACAACCCATATGTTAAGAGAGATGTGAGGAGGCTGTAACGTCCAGGATTATTTTCTTTCAGTATCCATCATTCTGTTTCTTTTATCGCAGAGCCTATTGTAACACTAGCAAAGGGATAACTGACCACGTAACCCATAATCCTTTCGATAGGACTTTTACAATAGTCACACACAAGTTTATATACAGACTATTAAAACAGTTGCTTGAAATCATACAATCATTATTTCTGTAACTCCAGCAGTCTTGAATTTGCTACAGTAATTTCTACTATCACATCTACCAAGTTGTAGCCATTCCTAATCTATATTCATACACGCTAATGACGTCTGTCTGCAGTTCGGGGCTTGGATCTGATGATGTTATCCACACGGAGGAGCAGCTCCGCAGCCTCAGAGGCCGAAGAAACCACAGCCCGCTTGAGCTTATATGACTCGACAATACCCATGTCTCGCATATCTGCAACAACACCGTTGTTAAGGTCGAGACCTGAGGTATGAAGACCGTTGTAGATGGCAGATTTGAGCTTAGCCACGAGCTCAGAAGAGTCAAATCCAGCATTGTCTGCCAAAATGGTAGGAAGCTGTCTGAGAGCACGGGCAAATGCCTCGATTGCCAAAGATTGCTTACCGTCAATGTTCTGAGCAGCCCTTTCAACCGCCTGGGACATGAGCATTTCAGCACATCCACCTCCAAGGGTAGTTCGGGTTTCAGCAGTGGTTTGAGACAGAACAGCCAGGGCGTCGTGAAGAGATCGCTCAGCCTCATCGAGAATCTGATTGGTGGCACCTCGAAGCACGACGGTGCATGCCTCACCGGCTGCAACGCCAGAGAACTTGGTCATAATATCTTCACCCACAGTAACCTCCTCAATGGAGTCACAGTAACCGAGCTTGACAAGTTCTGGGTGGTCAAATGACGACACAACTTCTCCTCCAGTAACTAGAGCCAGTCGCTCAACACCTTCGAAATCAGCATGCTCAATAGAGTTAACCTTGGCCTCAGTGAACAGAGACTCGGGGTAGTTGTAGATGAGCTGTCTGTTGACAAAACAGGTAATACCATGGTTTTTGATTTTCTCGACCTTAGCTCGCATCTTCTCCTTCTCGGCCTTCTCAAGCTCGGCCAGCTTCTGAGTGCTGTCAACCTTGAACTTGGCCCCAAACACCTTGACCTTATCGGTGTCCATGGGGGTATTGGCGATCATGATTTTACAGTTTGTGATTTTAGATGGTTGGTTGGTACCGAATCGTTTGTTCAGAATAAAGCCCTCATCAAGATAACTTTCGTGCAGTTGTCCACCAAACTTCTTGATGATCTGAATATGCTCCAGGTTGGTCGATCCCTTAAGACGTAGGACGGCATCCACCGCAAGCTTGGCGAAATGATCCTTATCTCCGGACAAAACTTTTGAAGACAGAGTTGTTCGTGCGATGGCCTCGAGGTCCTTTCGGAAAAGCTCAGGGTTGCTTCCGTTGTTAACTGCACTCTTCTCGAGGGCTGCCAGGGCTGCCTTGGCAGCAATACGGTATCCCTCAATGATGACTTGAGGATGAATTTTAAGATCAACGAGTTTTTCGGCTTCTCGAAGCAACTCTGCTGCCAAAACAGTCACAGAAGTAGTTCCATCTCCCACCTCGTTATCCTGCACCTTGGAAATGTTCACCAGCACTTTGGCAGCAGGGTTATCGAAAGGAATCTGTTGCAAAATCGTGGCACCATCATTGGTCACCAGCGAATTGCCGCTGCTAGCAGATTGTAGCAGTTTATCCATACCCTTGGGGCCTAGAGTGGTCTTAACCAGGTCTCCCACAGCAATGGCTCCTACAAACGCCGACAATCGGGCATTTTCGGCTCGCTCCTCCACAACTTGATCAGCAAAAATCGGTACGGACTTGGGTTAGTGTGCGCGTAAACGTGAACGTGGAAACGTGTTCATACTCACCATCCTGTGTAGTGTTAAGAATGACCTATGTGATTTTTCGCCAAAGTTAATTTAGAAGTGGGAAGAACTTTACAGAACGTCACGTGATCCTTTGGGAACTACTCCTAATAATTAGAGAAAAAGCAAGAAAATGGGTTTTTTTACAAAAGAGCCCAATAATCGTTACAAGGATCTCTACAGAAGGATTATTTCTCAGCTGATCGTTATGGGTAGTCGTCGATATCAATATGAACAACTACTTCTTCATTACCTGTCGCCAATCTGCGTGTTGGAGTACTGTCTCAACTTTTAATGATATGATATATATTCATTTTTGTTTTTCATTTTTTGCTCTTCTTTCAATAAGAACTATTTCAATTTTTCTACATTTGACATGTGCATTTTGATTTCTTTGATAAAATTATAGACCCATCTAACGATCCAAGCCTGAAACAGTCTTTCACCATAGTGAACACTATACCCGAAGTCTTCTGGAATCACCTGGAAGATGATTATGTAGTGCTGGATAGGAAAGGGTAAAAAAAATTGGAAACATCTTCAATGGCAAGTCTCAAAGCTGTAACTAGTAATTCCATCCTGAAAATAATCGTTGCTTTAAGCAACTGTTTGAGATGAATGGGTGGTAAGGGATTCCAAATTCTGATGCATAACATAATCAGTGAGATGACACACACATAGCCTACAGTCCACTCAATCATATGAGCTTGGAAACTGGTGGGGTCATAAAGACTTGTGTAGTATGTCACAAGATCTCCGGTCTCCGGGAACCAGGTTGACCCGAAAACCATCTGCAGGATATGAGCAGACCCATTCATAACCTCCTTGATGCAATAGTCGATAGAGTCCGCATTTTTCACAATTGCAAGCATCGTAAAATGTCCAATAATGGAGGGGATTCCCAGAACAACATAGGAGACTAGAGGTAAAAGACGCACGACATTGTAACCTGCTTTCAGCAGACCTCTTAGAGGACCTGTAAAGCCCAGAAGTCGCAGTAACGCACTGACTTTCGACGCCATTTGATCTTTATCGACCAGAGCCCCCTTCTGCGTCTGTTTCTCTGCACCCATCTTTTTGTTATCCTCCTCCTCATCGACATACTTGATGTCATCATTTTTTTGTAGAAAGGCCACACAGTTTACCGCCCATTCATAAACAAAGAAAGGAATGAAAACAATCATAAAGAGTCCAAATAAAATGACAAACGCCTCAAAATACATAATTGCAAAGGGAACGTCCTTCATTTTGATCTGGAGAACCTCTGGCAAAAGAGCCTCGGCGATTGCGTAGTCAAACATGGAAGCGAGAAGCGATGTGCCTAACAACTTCGTGTAAATAACAAACGCCGTTTGGTTAGTATTACAATGCACAACAATTGGGAGAAGCAGAAACCATACAAACGAAGCCAAGACATATCTCAGCACGGTTCTTGCGCTAGCAAGTAGAGATGTGGAAGAATGATGGCAGTTATCATTCACAGGGTGATCCTTGGCCATATCTGGTGAAGACATCTTGTTGCGTGCGTAGTAACGTAGATTATACTTGACTACTAATCAATGACAGGTTGTTGACGAAGGCCAGTACTATTTATTTGAGAGGGCGAGAGATATAAAAGGTATATATAACTCTGGGTCTATCTGACAGTGAGTTGAAAGTTGGTGTCACTTCGTAGACTCAGCTGGTTCAGTCCTGTCTCAGTTGGTTCTGGTGATTGAGATTTACGTCTTGTGGTGATACCTGGTTGGTTATATTGTGGGGAAATTGACGACTAGGGTTAGGTGTTATCTACTTTGAGTGAAGCCATTGAGAATGTTAAAAATCTGATCACGTGATTTGATTAAAACGGATAAATTGACAAATGCAACTATTTGGAGCTCTATTATAGAAGGAGTAACTATTTGCAATAATTAAGTAAAAGCAAATGTTCAGTTTCAATATGGTCATATGATCCCTTAAGGGGCTATTACCAGAGAAAATCACCAAATCAGACAAGTTCATTCGCCAGAATACTTCACTTGCAGGACTTCTTTAATCTCCACATTAATCAAAGCTGTTTCGACATCCCGTAACTAAAGCAAGAATTATCAGAACAAGAACAGATTGACTATTTCTAATGTTTAGATATCTGTAGTTGTGTTTGCACTTTTTACTTCGATTTCATTAGCCCAAGGTATAACCAAAGAGTGAATTACATGCCTCGAAGGGCACAAGGATATAAAGTGATAGAAAACCTTTTCGTGTTATGTGTTACCGGTGGTCGGTTACGCTTTCTCCAGAATGAGACGACCTTCAAAAGCAAGACTTACAAAAAGAAGAGTTGTGTCATCCCACACTCTACCTAATCAATGCAGATCAAGTCTTATCAGATGTTTTTTTATAAACGACCAAACTGAAACAACTGAAACAGCTGATACGGCATGTTTAAGCGGAAACACCTGCGTAGTGTGATTATGCTGCGTTCAGCCCACATACACAATTCGCACTATGCAGAAACACACATGTTGTTTAGAAAAGTGATCTCGATCCCACTTGCTATCTTTCTATCTCGGGGATTGCACGGTTGGATCTGCAATCGCCTTCACGTGGCTTGGTCGTTGTCTGGAGGAACTTTGTCTACGCCATAAGTAACCGCCATATTGTGACTGCCGTTTACAGTATGTCACAAAATGGAGCTAACAATCTGTGCAAATATGCATAGATGCATGGCCCCACTACCCATTTAATCTCTATATAGGCCAGCATGTAGTGAAGCTGCTGCCCGTGTGGCCGTAGGGCCATTTTGGACACAAAGTAACGTTGTTTCCTTACCAATAGAGTTGGTGGGAGGTGCAGCTCGTATCATCTGCCCATTCTGTGCGTTGAGGATTGCATGCTGTATGGTGTCTACGATCAATCATCACGAGTTGGTCAGGAATTAGAGAAAGGTAGTATATCCAGTAGAGATTTCATATACGTAACTAGCTGAGTTAAAGCCGAATATACCCGAAACACTGCATGAGCTTCCCGCCACTACGGCGACACTTTGCCGTCTACATGCCTAGTCACAATGGATCGTTGTGCATATGAGTTGCTGGTATGCGGCTGGCTCCCAGTAATAAGGTGAGACAATATTAATAGAGTTTGTGAGTTGAGAAGTTGCTATGTGGGGATAGAGTAGCAACGATACATTATGTAGAAGATCGAGAATAACATGGTGAGCCCCGACTACGTCTTATTCATTTTTGAAAGGGAATCGCCTCGCTACTGTAGCATAGAAGCGCATAGACTGCAGGCCACATCTTTCACAGCGTGCATAACGTACCAACACACCAACTGTGAGAGGATGCACATGCATGAGTGTATTTTGAGACATGGGTGTATATTCCAGCCCGCATAATTCATCCTAAAAATGGCTGGTACCCACCATTGTTTGTCCAGGCTGGGAAGGAGGTGGCACGGCGATCGATGGGGCAACAACATAGACAATGTGGTCGATTGTATTTGTAACATATAGATTTAACGTAAAAAGGGCCGATCTCGTAAATTTACGCCTTTTGGGTGCTGCCCGTGTCGGATAAGTCTCCTGAGCCAAGTGCCAATGTCAAGTTGGCAGAGTTTATTTGACAATGGCCAACGGCGGCATTGGTGTGCCTGAAAGTAGGACACGTTGAAGGAAGCGAAAAGGATATAAGAAGGCCATTACCAATTAAACTTGTCTTTAGTGTCTCCAGGGTTTCTACCACTCTGTATAGTTATCCCATCCCGTTTTCTAATATCGACCCACTGATAGATTGGGAAAAGCCAGATTCGTCTAGGTAACGCATTTGGATTTGGGTTTTGTTATAAATTAAATTTAGCTTTAGGTTTGGTTCTAGCGGTTGGGAGTTTGGTTTGTCAAGTTTCGGATTTTGGAATTTTGGAAATTCAGATAACTTCTGAAATATCGACGTCACCGTCAACGTCTGCCTTCATCTAAGCACAAGCAGACAGCGCCTCTTAGTCAATTACACAGGCTTTGTGGCATACGCATAATTTTCGCCCCCTCAAAAACACAAAACAAAATCATAAAGGGTCGGTTGCCACAGTTAGCAATCCCCTTGAAACAACGCTATCCAAAATATCCGACTTCAATATGACCGCCACTCCAATAGACATATCCTACCAGCAGAATTTCCACTCGCAGAGGTTTCGGCGAGAATCCATGGCTCATTCACAGGGCATGGGTGGAATTTCCTGGGGAGGAATGTCCGTTGGTAGCTGGCTTAGAGACGAGGTCATGACGCTCAACATGCCGTCGACCACTACCATGGCCATGTCGCCAGGCATGAGTATCAACTCATCTTCATATCTTCCAGACCTGGAAGCCCAGTACTGCAAGGACTATAGCTGTTGTGGGCAGACCCTACCTACTCTACATGATCTCCTAAGACATTACGAAGAATCCCATATCGCACCGTCGCCGCCCTTGGAGCAACAGCCCCACATGTCTAGAAACACAAACAACGTGATGGAAGTGGTGTCCACAAACGATGTGTTTATGAGCATGGGGGGCAACATGGGCGGCATGGGTGGCGCAGGACTGAATATGGGAGGTGGGTTTAACGGACAACAACAGATGCAGCATCATATGATCCCTGGAACAGGCGGGCATCACCCTACGCATTTCCAACAGCATCCTTTGCCACAACAAGGCGGGCTTCCTGGTGGAGCCGGCATGATAGGAGGCAACCAACATGGAGGCCAGCATAACCCACAGATGATGTCCATGGGTGGCGGTGCAGCAGGAGGCCCGCCACAGCCCACAGGAACGTTTGATGACGACGATGAAATGTGCATCGATGACCCCGCGCGGCATCTGTACGTCATGGAACGAGGAGAACACAAGCCGTTCAAGTGCCCAGTTATTGGCTGCGATAAAACCTACAAAAACCAAAATGGACTTAAGTACCACCGAATGCATGGCCATCAGAACCAGATGCTGCATCTTAATGACGACGGTACCTACAGTATCATCGACCCTCTGTCCAACGCCCCCTACCCTAATGGTGTGGACATGGAAAAGGACAAGCCCTACCGGTGCGAGATTTGCGGCAAGCGATACAAAAATCTCAACGGTCTCAAGTACCACCGGGGTCATTCCACCCATTAACAAAATTCAGACCACAGTATTTATCAGCCTTTTAGTTTCTGAGATGGTATTTATTAATAGAGTAGATTGCGTGAGTTGTTGTATGCTGTCTGTGCGGCAGGCAGTCTGTGTAAGTAAAAAAAAGTATCAGTCAGGATGCCCGTATGGAGTGGTTTAGCTGCTTTCCTGGACACACTTCGATCTAAGCGAACGCCTAATCCAATCACAAACCTGGGTCGGTCAGCATATCAGATTCCCCGGGTATCATAAATGTGCATTTCAGTGGTCATCACTCTGGGTGGTTGGAACATGGGATTGGATTAACGAATTTCGAATTAGTCAAAAAAGAGATTTCCTCTGCTGCAGCTTTAAAAATCGACTTCAGAGGTTCCTACCTTGAACTCTGACAACTGCCAAGGTTAAAAAGAAGTTACGTCAGATAGAAGAAGGTGATTATGAAGGTTGCAACTTTACAAGTTCAATACCAAATTGTATTTGTCAATGTTAGATGTCTTTATTGTCATCCAACAACTATTCTCTACTACTCCTATGTAACTGTTTCTTACGGTATGTGAAGTTGAAAAGCTCCAATGTGACTAGTATCTATTTTAATGACCCGCTACCTAAAGCAGGTAACCAACAATGAAGTCTTGTTTTTTCTAACATCGACATTTGGTTAATGTCTATGTCATACAACAAAATAGAATCTAAGTAGCACTTAGAGAGGGGAGATGGAGAAGAATAACAATTTGACCTGGTTAATTCACTGA
This sequence comes from Yarrowia phangngaensis, assembly GCA_900519005.1. Classification (NCBI taxonomy): domain Eukaryota; kingdom Fungi; phylum Ascomycota; class Dipodascomycetes; order Dipodascales; genus Yarrowia; species Yarrowia phangngaensis. Next base: position 1,863,595 of record ULGR01000001.1, on the reverse strand, counting down.
GATACCCCATCTGAGATTAAGACACGACCACATGAAGAGCTAGACGGAATTAAGGTAGGTAGCATAATGAGCTGTAATGCTTTTTATACCACTATAGCAAGGGTGAAAACCATTACAACAACTCGTGAAGGATTTATTGTAATTCTGCTTCGTCCTTGAGATCCATGTTGAGAGTTTCCGAATATTTCAGATATAAGATCACTACTCCAAGACACCACCACAGTGATCTAACAATTTCGAGTTAAATGCACTGTAGAAATAGCACCGAAGTATTGTTAAACAATTCAAAGTATAGTACAAAATAATAACAGCTGGGAATCCAAGAGTAGTCAAATTTGCCTAATACAGACTGATAGTGGGCCGTGCGCCTGAAATAACATTGATTTATATCATCAGCTGCTGCAAATCAGAAACCAACAACAACGATATTATCATCATTCTAAACAAGCAGTTTACGTTGTCAGCGATTGGCTGGCAAGCTTTAGCAGTTTTTTTAGAAACTGACAGGTTCATAGCTCCACTAACGCAACTAACCCCACTCAATCCACCTATTCCGTATTACAACAAATTCCACTAGCATGGACCCATTAGTGGTATTAGTAAGCATGACCAAGAACTACTAAAAGTGTGTCATTGGTGCAACTTAGTGTGGTATGAATGACATTTCTGTTGGACGACTCCTAGAAAGGACTTCTATTCGCCTCACAAAAACTCGGCGATTTAGCCATTCAAGTTAAAAAATAATGTCATGTAATGAATATTATCCAAGATTAACTTTTTTGCTTTCTCATGTCACCCAATAATGTAAAGTTTGATTTTGGTCAGATGACAGTTGTAATAATGCAGGTAGAGTGAATTAATTATCTGGCCACAAACACATCAAAGTTCAGAAATATGTAGCCATTATTATTAAGTGTTGACTGATCAATAAATACTAAGTTCTAATCAGAGAACTAAGATTTAGGATTTAAGGACATCTCTTCGTAACACAACAAACCAAGCCAACCCGAGTTGAGATTGCAAGCACTTATATATACCACAGTGTATCATATTAAACCGACAATGATGGACTAATTATTACAGTAACCTGGCGCTATGTGTGGTGTTACCTGCATCAGATCTGAGTTTATCACCCCACCTCTGTATTAAACCATAATTGAAAGAGTATATAATTGGAGATTATTGCCGCTGTATAAAATTATTTCCTTCTTCCCTACATTTCCCCAACTCACAACTCAATCATCATCTCAAAAATGGCCTGTGGATGTGGTTCCAACTGTGCATGCTCAAAAGGCACTAAAACCTGCAACTGTTCGGCTTGTGGCTGCAAGAAGTCCAATATGTGAAGGAGGGCTAGTGAATTAAACCGATACAGTGACTTTACTAAAACTGGGGTTGCCGGATGACCCGGTCGTTGAAAACCATCGCATTATAAGGAGGAACTTATACTCAATCATATTATCTTTTTTCACAGATTTATATTGATCTAGTAGGTAAATCCACATTTTGGTCTAATTCATTGATTAGATGTGAATATGGGACTGGTGGCTTGGTAATATCTCCTCTGCCTCCCATCATGGTTTTCATTCTTCCAATCGTTTTCAATAATACACTTGTAATCGACCTTGCGGTGAGTAGTAATTCAAGTCTGCTGACGAGCCAAAGGGTAAAAGGTTGCAGAGATAGCTCTACTGTCGGATCTCTCTCTTTCGGGGTATGATGGCGTACAAACTGGAAACAACTCGATCGACAAACTAATTTAGTATTATTCAATGTAGACTAAGTTAATGTCACATTCCCACATGATGTACACTGTAGTGTACTGGAGTCATTGCAAAAAATTCATAGAAGAACTAATACAGAAGAATGGTCAGAAGGAACAGACCTCCTACTTGATAGTTGTTCCTACTGACCATTCTTTCCTAGTTTTCCATAAGCCTGAACCGATCTTTTCAACCCACTCATGGAACTAATTGAACTTCATTCTACAGAACAGGTAGAGGATCTTTGATCCAATTTTTCAGACTTTTTTGTACCAGAAGTCGCAACCCTTGCTTTGTTTGTATTCTCATGCTCATAACTGACATAGCGTGCTCCACAGCCACAATGTCGCTTTTAAAACCCGAAGCTTACTTTGCACAGGAATCTTTCATGGGGTACAAATGCTTACAGACATGTGACTAGTGCATATACGACCAGGAAGGCACCCTGAGAAGCTCCTGAAGTCGCCCCGGAAGTCGTGTGTCAGAACACAAACAGTACCATATAACAACGGCTAACACCCTTTCAATCGAAATTCAATTTGTGATCTGATTGGCCAACTCCATTGCCAATGAAATATTATGAGGCATCATCTCAGATTCACGTTCCACAACTACGCGTTTTTCATGCCCACTCCCGAACTTTAAACTCGAACAGTCGTGAACTCTAAGCACCTGACAAACTCTAAATTACAGTGGGGAGCAGACACAGGGGATACATCACACGTTATACGATACTGTCATTAGTTACAACAATAGGCGTCACACGAAGAGTTTCACGAACACAAACACAAACAAACGGAATCGCAACCAAACATAGTCTCCCACTTCCCCTCCTCCCTCGCTCATGATAATTCTTGGACTCCTCATGAAATATACCCCTTTGGGGAAACTCATGAGATCATGGTCAGGGAAAACTCTGTGGAACATCATCACCATGCTATTGTGGCTTTTGGGCGTTCAATTAACATTGCTGGCCGCGGCAATAGCTTATGTTACCATTTACCAAATTTACATCCCTGTCAATTCGCTGTCACTGCCACTGGACTTCGACTTCTCAACGGAGGAAGGAGCTTATGCGGTGGCTAAACTCCAAGGAGACATGGTTTCACTTAATTACGTGGAACCAGCTCGAAACACCATATGGAAATACATTCCTTTCAGTTCCAGCACCCCTGACATGCATTCTGAAATGGTGTCTCATAACAAGGTAACCACCTTTGGCCGACCTCAGGACCGCATCAAAGCCCTGCGGTTCATGAACATGCCTTATTCGGTGTATGTCAATTTGCACCTTCCCGAAACAGATCGGAATTTGGCCACAGGCAACTTCATGATCCGGGTATCGTTTGCTGATGACCTGGAGCTTTTCAGATCCACACATAGACTCACCCGTGATAACCGTAAGCGCTGGCCGTTAACTCACAATGAAGAATATGCCGTTCGACCCAATGTGGGATCAATCAGGAAGATGAGGACCAAACCACCTACCGACACTAATAGTGATCGTTCTCCATCATTATTCACGGCAACAAGACCGGCTATCCTTGCATTTAAATCCGCGACGATGCGTCTGCTAGACACTTTAATTTTCTCTCCTTTGTATCTCACTGGATGGCGGAAACAGCAGCAGCATTTGGACGTGTTTATGGCCTCCAATTGGCATGTACCTTCTAACCTTGAAGATTACGAGTTTGCCTATGCCATTGTTGAGCTGGATCGAACAGTGGATTTGTACGGAGCTCAGATCGAATGGCGAGTTGAATGGACAGGGTTGAGGTACTTCATGTACCATTTCCGAATATTAGCGTTCGTTTTGGGCACAGGAATGTTGTGGTACATGGAGGTATTTTATCTGGTGATCATGTACTGGCTGGGAAGGAAGTTTTGTGGGTTATTCTTCTCAAGTCAACCACAAGTGCGTCCCACTACGCGACCCCCAACACGGCTGGTCCCCACAGAAGACCGAGACCGAACCCCTACCAGGTCTAGTGTCCTCCAACAACAAGGTGAAACCCCAAGCGTGGCAACTGATGATTTATCAGACACAGACACTCCATCGATAGCAGCACCAGGCAAGCTTTCTCGCACCCGATCGTCTGAAATCCAGATGCTTCTGGAAGACAGTGAGGCGTCCCTGGCAGACTCCACCATGGGCGAAAGCACAGATCGAGGCTCGTGGCCGACAGATGATGAAGTGTCTGTGGACGAAAATGAAAGTCTGCTTTCTCTTTCAGCATCAGATTCGAACGTTGAGGGGTATCAGGAACGCCAATCTTCGCGAATTGAGATCCCCGTGGATGATTCTGACGATAATTCACAGACTATTCGGTACCCAGTATCCTGGCCAACCCCTCCTCCTGAAGAAGCGGGTCACTTGGCTCTGACTCGGGAAGAAATCGAAGGTCTCAATAGATACAGGTATTATCAACCTCCCCCAGGGCCACTTCGGTCTGTTCCAGAACATGGAGACTCTGACTATGATGAGCAGCCATCTAGCTCTTTCCAAATAATTTATTCTGAGAGCTCTAGAGGGTCTACCACTTCGTCCAACCCAAGTTCGACAGTATCTCATCAAAGACACCACCAGACCCCCACCACAACCCCGCTACCAATTGTGGAAGATATCTCTGCCCAAGACCTCACTGACGGTGAGACTACTAACTAACTGAGCGTAATGTCCAGGCGTGATTTCTTGTAGAAAATGACACCAACATCCATACAACTCAGAACATGATGATAACTGAATTCTGTTGCACCACGTGTAAGTTGGTTATTAATTACATAATACTATTTATGATTCTAATATAGCTCATTTAATGATACATTTCAGTAATTTATGTTCTTGGTTGTCCCACCGGGCACTTTCAGTTTAGGACCAATCGATTTAAGGCTTCGCTTTGCACTGGTTTATGCAAAACCACTTTTATGCCAACTGCTCTGTGGTAATTTCCACCCAAAACTACACAACACATCTGAGGTGCACGAGAAATTGAAATTTGAGATTCTGCTGCGACAGCAAAATCAGTTCATCAGCTCTACACACTCCATTTCCATTTCCGAAAATTTATTTACTGTTTTTAAACTGGCCATAAAGTATGGACGACGTAGATACGTTTTCTCGTAAGGTAAGAATAACAAGTTTGAAACCTTCAATAATCTATATTATTTGAGTTAGCCCATATTGTAATGCCATCGTAGTGTCGCCAACATTGTGCTAGTGCTAAACTCTAGTAGCTTCACAACCTGGGCATGCTGTCAAATTTGTAAATTCAAAATTAGGCATTGGATATTTCCTTAACAGAGAACTCAGAAGTCAAATGGGAGACCTCGGATAGAGATATCCCTACTGACATCACACAGCTCGTCTCATTCTATATCGAATTTGGACTCAATCACCTCGATTATGCCTGATAATGTATGGTTGCCTTCGTATGTTATGCAAACCTGTTTGTGTCTTCAAGATTAATTAAGCCCTACACAAGTTAACTTATATATATTCTCTGCTTTACGAAAATCGCTTAATCTCAACTTGCTATGAGCCAACAACAAACGTCAGTCAAATCTGCGGATTCTGTGCCAGGTTCTCTTGGTTCTGGAAGCCACAGGAGCATGGATATCCAATCGCTTTTACAGTCTGATGAAGAAGAACAAGTTATTGACCCCATACTTCAGGCAATGCAATCTTCCATGACTCATGTGCCTGTAGTACATGATGACTCTCGGGTTCCTCGTTGTAATAACATGGAAGAAGTTTCAGCAGCTATCGACAACCCCAACTTCAATAAACCGCTTCCCTCTCTACGATTCCTTCAACCCTGGGGAGATGCAAATATCTTTCTATGTTCACATCGAGATACACAATATCAATACCAAAATTCAAACGCATTTTGTAATCCTGCAATTGGTAATAACTACTTGAGCTTTACTAACGCTCCTGAAATCAGCTATTCTGGTGTTGTGACTCCACCCAGCGAAGAAGATTGTTCAGAAAAGCAAAAAGTAGCTGAGACCAAAAAACAGAAGCAAGCTCCCGGTAGAATGCAACCTCTACCATTAGGACACAGTGACTCCAGTGATGAGGATGCAAGTGACACTGGCAAGCTCACAGAGAATTATGACTTCATGACTAAATTAGATCTAAGAGACACACATTTGGCTAAAAAAATAATGACTAGAGCATTTGAGATCATTGAGTACGACTCTGATCTTACAAAGCAAGCTTTTCTAGAGAGATGCGGAAACCCCTTTGCCAACTTGACTGCCCGACCCCCCACCCCCGATCCAGTCTATCAAGCCCAAGTAAATACGGGAAGAAACGGTATTTTATCTGTTTACGAACCAGTATACAAATCTTACACCACTACCAAAATGGTTCAAGAGTGCCGAGCTAATAAAGCTAAAGTGCCCCCTCGTCCTGACTACCCTGATAATCTGTCTGCTTGCGATGACAACGGACAATGTCGCTTCTGTGGAGACTTTCTGGCAATGCGAAATCACTCGTATTCTTCTCATATGTCTACTAGGCATGGAATCAGTGCCAGTTCAAACAACATTCTGCCCTTGCCAACAAGAGTGATCTCAATGATGCCTAAGAAAGGAATTCGTAGATTCCAAGGCTATTGTAACTTTTGCAACCAATTTGTTTGGCTGAATGAGCGGGCGAAAGAGTGTGAATGGATTACGTGGTTTTCACACCAGCAAGCCCATAATGTGGAGAGGAAGAAAACTATTACGTTTATATAGATAAAGAGGTGTGAGACGCAGCACAGACTTAATCTGGGGCTAAGAAATCATGCTAAACGTGTCTTTGCCTTTGTCTGGAATATATCCATGCCTCTAATAAAAGTTCATAATCACACCTGGCAGCCTCACCCCCTAAAGTTACTAACTTCACCGTTTTCATAATAAACTCCATCCCATCTCAATAACTTTATTTTTTAACTCTAAGCTCTACAAAGTTAGGACCCTGGTAGGTGGCATTCACATTCACACTTAACAATCACACAATGTCATCATTTTGGGGAAATTCTACAGCTGGAGTTCCGCCAGAAACTGCGAACAATTCATCGTGGTGGTCCAATATTCAGAATGGAATCCGTTTACCCACAACAGAGACAGAGACTATGGCGGAGAATGCTGGTGTAGACAACAGTATCTCTGAGCCTGAATGGTTTAAGCTGTCATGGTGGGACCGTATTATGGTTTTCGGCGTGTGTCTAGCAGGAGCTATTGTTTGCTTTGCTGTTTGCTTTCTGATCATGCCAGTGTTGGTTCTCAAACCTCGAAAGTTTGCTGTGCTGTGGTCTCTAGGATCAATGCTGTTTGTGATTTCATTTGGTGTGTTACAGGGCCCCGTCTCATATATCCGACATCTGGCAAGCAAAGAACGTCTGCCATTCACGGTGGCGTTTTTTGGCTCGATTTTCGCAACCCTGTACTTTTCTTTGGGTGTGAAAAGCACAATCCTCACAATCATCAGTTGTCTCATTCAGCTTATTGCTGCCATCTGGTATGCAGTCAGTTACTTCCCATTTGGTCACCAGACTATGCGTTTTGCGAGCCAGGTGGGAGCCAGACAAGTGACTGGTTGGATTAACAGCTAGACGGATCGTATAACGATCCATTTATGAATAACGAAATGAAGTAGATGATAAAATGATATTCTAATTAAGAAGCTCCATGAGTCTCGGATTGTCACCAGCATGACCTGTATATATTCTTCCAGTTTTTCACTCCAGGCAGAAGGAAAGGTGTTCAGTATAGAAATATATATCATAAAAAATGAAACAAAAATAAAACGATAAATAAAATAATGTTAATAAAACACCACACAAACCTATATGTCTTTAGTAATCAATTTGAAATTCATTTTTATTGATCAGCTCGAAATTTTTTTCTTTCATGGTACGGGCGCCATACCTGATTATTGGACATTGAGTTGATTTGTTGAATTTGTGTCACTCATGAGTCTGGGGTCGCCAAGAGATAACCAATCTTACATCAGATGAGCTGCATGGACACATGATAAGCATGAGGCATGATAAGCATGCGAGAGGTATAACAACGATTGTGTCATTACGTTATCCAGTTTTGAAAAATCATAAATACGTCCTGGTTACAACCCCAAAAAGGAAAAACAAGCTCACACAAAAACGAAAACCTTCAACAAAACGCTAAACACCACTGTTAGTTTAAAACACTGCAGGCGTTAATGCAACCTCCTGAAGTCAGTATACTACCCCACACATAGTCCTCCAAACACCAGAGTGTGATTTGTTTTCGCCCTATTTGTGACTGCTGGGTCGCTCAGGTGCCGCTAATGACAGAAGAAACACCGCTCTTGTCGCGTGACGAATTTGTAGACGCGTCCAACTTCCAACCACTCGACTTGGTCCCCATTTACTCACTGGTCTTGTGGGTGCACGACATTATCACAGATAGGATCGAAACTTCTCTCAAATATGAACAGCTTAAAACCCCGCAGATTTACTCGTTCCTTATCAAGCCAATTGTGGAAGAGTGCATGGTGGTTGTAGGTCCCACAGAGGAAGATCATTCCGAATTCCATCACGCTCAACATGAAGAGTCGATTTCTGTGGGTATCATTTACTCGTTGCTGGCCAATCAAGTGCAGTTCCTACGTGAAAGCGACACTGATGGTGAAGTCGCTGGTAGCGTTCTAGAAACACGAGCTATTGTGTGTGAAATCGTTGCTGCCAAACTCTTGAGGGAACTACATCAAGACGATTTAATTCAAGCATTGACCTATGATTTTTACCCCTTGGCTACCGGGAAACCATTCAATGTCATTCCTCGATACCAAAGAATCAGTGCGTTGGAAATGGCTATCAAGGCCAATGCCAAGCATTTTCTGGCACACAGAATGGTTGTGTCAGTAGTCCAGCAAATATGGGACGGATCAATCATGTTTCAGAGCAGCATGGACAAGTTGCATAGAAGAAAGCGGCCCGATAATGAGTATAGCAGGGAAATTATTGGATATGGTCGACGTGGGCCAGGAGTAAAATACTGCTATGAAGACGCGTCACTGTTCAAATTGTCACGTCTTCGAGTGCCTCGATATCGTCATTTCATTGGTATAATCACCTTTGCAGTTCTTATTGTGCTTTATTTGGGCGTCTTATACCAGCAAAAGAAATACCTCGGCTCCCTAGAGGTTATATTTTGGTTGTGGTCCTTGGCATTTGTGCTAGAGGAAATCATCAACTTCACAGATGCGGGATACACACTGTACGTCATGTCGATATGGAACCTCATCGACCTGGTAATCTTGGTGCTTCTTGTGAGCTACTTTGGCGTCAGAGTGTATGCACTCACTCTAAGATCGTCATCTTCAGATGAAATGTTCCGATATTGGAATGCACGGGCGTTTGATTTGCTTGCCACAGTAGCTATCTTCTTGTTTCCGCGAATGTTCTCGGTGCTTGATAATTACCAGTACTTTGCAGTTATGTTGATTGTGATTCGGAAAATGGCCATTGATTTAGTGGTCTCATCGATTATGATTATTCTCTTCTCTGCTGGTTTTTGGGTGGCCTTCACTATGGCCTTCGCTCGTGACGTTTTTTCGGCAAAAAAGATTGCCTACGATTTGATGAAAATCTTGTTTGGATTCACACCAACAGTATGGGATTCATGGAAGTATTACTCAAGTCTGGGCCGAGTCAACCTTTTGTTTTTCCTGTTCGTGACCCATTTCGTTATAATCACCATTTTGGTGGCAGTGCTATCCAACACTTTTGCAGTGGTCTCCACCAATGCATACGAAGAGGTCAAGTTTCTTTCTGCTGTGAACACTATTACTATGATCAAGTCTGAATCTTCGTCGTTATTTTCCTATGCGCCTCCTCTGAATCTGTTAGAATGGCTGGTTAGGCCATTATATTACGTTCTACCATTGAGACAATTCCTCGTTCTTAACAGAACCATCATTAAAATTACACATGCTCCCATATTGTGGACTATCTTCTTTTATGAGTGTCTTCATTCTCGATTATCTGGAGAAAGGGCTCTTAGGAAACGTCAAAACGATATCATGAAGCATGAAATCATAAAAGGACAGAATTTCCGAAAGAAGGGCGCAGTCCCCGGAACCAGTACTTCTGTTACCAAACCCTCAGACATTTCTGGTAGCAAAACTCGCAAAAAGTCTTTGTTCAGTAAAATGCGGAACAAACTGGGAACTCCTGTAACAGCAGGTATAAAAGTTTCAAATGATGACCTACTCGACGAAGTATTCAAAAGGCCATACAAAGGAACTGTGCGAATTAAAAATAATACAGGCACTGTTCAGATGGAGACGTTGTTTGGCGGAGAGGAAGACCAAAATGGTGCCAGTGACGATAATGCTGTGGAAGGCGACATCTTTCTGGAAAGAACCAATTCTAGAGTCACTCAAGAATCTGGACGAAGAACTTATAGCATGAATTCCAGCACACGATGGGTTCCGACCAAAATAACATCGGACAACAATAATCGACACTCATTATCAACCACTGCCACTGCGACAATGCGGAATAGACTTCCATCCGCTAACTCCTCTCTTATGCACCACAACCTTGCCATCAGCCCTCTGAGAACAGTTAATACCGCTCTCTACAGCTATGACAGCGATATTCGAAACCAGGCTCTCAAGTACCAGAAACGTCAACAATTGTTGAACAAGCTGAGACACAAGACTTCCATTGATGATGTTTCTCTTGGAAGTCTGGATGACGAAGATGACGACGGTGATGGAGGTCGAGACAATGATGACAATGACGATATATTGTCGGATACCCAGCCGGATGGAGAGTTGCTGGATATGACATCCATGTTGGTTGGCAGAATGGATGATCTTCAAGAGAGCATCCAAAAAATAGAAGTGCTGCTTTCCCATATCATGGATAAGTAGAGATTTAAAAATTGTAATGAAATAAACTTGTCGAGTCAACATTGATGAGTAGTCGTCTCCTGATTTTACTTTTTCATTAACCACCATTCATTACAACGTAACACCCCGATAGATGTTTTGGCAAGTATCTGTTTTGTTTAACGCAATTTATATAATTCAATTTTCATTGAACTTTTGTGTTTCGTTTCTTTTAATGCAGCCATTAGAAGGCATCGTGTCTTGTCCGCATCCTCGAGCCTACCTGCACAACTATGCTCATTGACAACTGAGAAAATTCTAAAACACGGAGAATGTGTGTTGACGAAAGACTAATTTATGAGATCAAGGGGTATTGCGCTAGACGAGAAATTTTCGTTTGTGATCTGTGGAATCAATCTCTCTAAGATGAGACTATCCATAGAGGAAACATCCTCGCGCGTCTCTTGCCATCTACGTTCTTGATAGTACAAGCTTTAAATCGTTACATAAATAAACAACTACTATCTCCATGGAAACGTAGATTCTTGAGATTTTCGAGAGTTTAGTTTCTGAATTCACTTTGACATTCGCTGATTCCTCATTAAGTCAAGAGATAACCTGAGGTATTCCCAATTGAGAGGCCGAATTAAGCACACCGTTTGACTCACCAATTGCGATTGCAGGTATTGGGACGTCTCCCCAAAGTCCGTTTCCAATGATGGCACCAATCTGTACTTCCTTATCATCCAGCCACGCCTGGGAAAAACTAAAACAATGGACAATGCCTTGAATGACACAAAACACTGAAGTGGGATTGAAAGTCATGGTCGTGAGATTTTCGGTATCAAGCAATCGAGTTCGTGTTTTGACATATCTACCTGTAATAATATCGCTTGCAGCATGAGCAAAAAGTTCATGTGGGGTCTCTTCTAGACATATATCTCGAATATGAATGGCCGTGGCATCTTTAGTTTCGATAAACCATTCTTGGATGACTGTGACTGGGTCACCTGACTGTTCTTCGTCACTTCGGGTGACAGTAAGCCACAATAGCCCATTAACCACAGCCACACATGTGACATGGCCAACAGGGCCTCCCGTTATGTTTCTACAGGTCAATTGGTCATAGTCGCACAACAGCAGCATTTCCATTTGGTATCTCCAAACTCTTACTAATGAGAAACGGTCACACAGTTGGACCACTCGCAAATTATCCATCCCCGACAAACCTAGGGGGAGCCTGATATCGGCGATTTTGCCCCTTCCTACCCTTCTCAAAGATACAGGAGTCCCATCTCTTGTTGTTAGGTGGTAGCTGAGTCTTTGTCTCGATATGTCAAAAACAAGAACTGGGGCTTGCCTTGATGATGCAAGAAAATCTTGTTCTGGGTTCATATGGAAAAATTCAGTCTTTTGCAGCACATGTGGTAATCTTAGTAACGTCCTGGCGGGTATGACATTTTCCAGCTGCACTGCTCCAGACACAAGATCCACCGAAAAAACCACATGGGCTTGATGCTCAAAAACCCCTACTGTCTTGCACCATCTCAGTCTTAATCCATCCACCACCCATCGATTCAGTGGGGTGGCGTCCTTGTCTTGAAAAAGTGGCCTGACCACAACTGTTGCTGGAAGGAACTCATCCATGTGATGGATTATAGGAGTGAGAGGAGGTTGAAGATTTGGAGGGGTTGGCGATTCCTGGAAAACTTGGCGGAACACTCTGTTTTTGCGGAACTTCTCTTCCACACAATACTTGGACAAGACCAACGAAGACGGGCGAGCATCCAGATTAGGATCCTGGAGAGGGAACAAGCGGGTGCACAAACCCGAGTAATGTAGCTGAGTGTCGACCAAGGCATGGTATAGGTATTGGCAAGTTTTCATGAGATTGATAATAGCATGAGGATCCAGGGACCCAGCATATTTGGCGACTTCCTGGATGATCTCTGGAGGTAGTTGTTGTATCATTGGTTACAAACCGTGTGCCAAGTACAGGTTTATCAGGTGAGAGTGTGGATTGCGATAAGGAAGGAGTTGTTTGAAGAGGAATAATTGGGACAGGGAAGGTTGAGGGGTCAGGAGGCGGGTTGATGATGATAACGAGGCGGGTTGACGAGAGTAAAGCAATAAACCCAGAAATATTATATTGAGAGTTCGGTCTGTTTGGTTATTCAGATAACTAGAAGTTTTTCGCACCCTACATTTATCTACCTTTGTGGTGCCATCAACAGGATTGGTTATATTATAGTTTGGGACATGGGCTATCAAGGTTGGATGATGTCACAAATATGCAGCAACCTGCCTGATACAGAGTGGGAAGTGCATGTCAGCAGGAGAGAACAAAGAGGTGGAGCAATGATGGATTGATGGCAAAACGGTACAAATGCACTAGGGCGGCACACCTATTATTGTAGTTCATAAACCCTTCAGCTTTGTGCTAGGCTCATCTTTCACCATCGAATTTAACTTTAGCAAGATAGCCAGATAACGATAACCCGAAACAGTTAAGATTCCGATGCAGCCTCCAAAAAAGGTTGGCATTTCCCACAATAGTTTATCGAAATGATCACAGGATGTGATCTGAGCAGAAATGGAAATTCCCCACTTACTAGAAGAAGGTCACTAATAGCAACTATTGAATTGCCTTTGTTGCCACTAATGCAATTGAGGCCATTTTGTATTTGAAAAATTCCTAGGGATTTGTCATTGTCATAATTGAAGTACAAGGGGACAGCCAGTCGAGTAGCTTGAACCACGATTGAGTTATAAGCAATCAATAGTTTTTATTAGTTGTCGGAAATAATTGATCAGGATCTGTGTCTGGGACTTAACAGTGACTGTTGCAGATAGGTTCCCTATAGCCCTGAGGTTCTAGAACCTCCATTGATTCCGACTTCCCTCATCACCACTCTGTGGCTTGTCCAATAAATAAGTGAAACTCCATACAAACCAAAACAAATAAGGTTACAGTAAAAAAATAAAATAATTGCAATACCTGGGTTTCTCATATGGTCTCCAACTACAATACTAACTAGGCTCTCTGTTGCTTGGTGCTTGATTATGGCTGATCAGATGGAAAGCCGCATTTTCGCCTAATTGTGGGCCGCAACTATAGTTGAAAGAGGTCAGAAGTCTCTTACTGTGACTGCCTTTTGGAGTTGTTGAGTTTAACTCGTAGACTTACATCAATTACTTAGAATTATTTCATATTTATGTTATAGTCAATTGAATGTATGAGAAAAAAAAAAAATGATGTACGTTTATACCTCAGTCTGAAGTGGAAGGTACGATTACCTAACACCAGCTGGAGCCCAGTCCAACTAGTAAGAGTCAACCGAAACCAAACTCTAACAATAGTGCATTGATAATTAGAGTTTTTCTTATTCCCATTTACAGCACCAAGTAAGCAGAGTCTAACTAATAGACTTACTTCGAATACTTATAATTATTTCATATTTATAGCCAGTTGAATGTATGAGCAACAAAATAAAGCAAAGAAAAAAAAGTTCATAATTATATTACATCTAATTGAATGTATGAGAAATAAATGCTGCTCTTTATCATAAATATGGTCTTGAAGTCTTGAACTGTCAGGTTTAAGAGTAACTGCCTGAGGCCAAATCTTAAAGAATGTCATACGTTGTTGTCAGAACCGTTTTAGCTTGTCATGAGAAACTGAGATGTGTACTGCTTTGTAGTTGTCAGGGTTAGTAAACTCTTGTCATACGACGGTTTCTTGCAGTGCTTTTAAGGCAGCAGAACATTTTGTATCAAGCAAGCTGCATTAAGAACGAACTGGTTGGGGACGAATTGCTAATCCTAGTTCATTTGAGGTTTTGAAGCTGGCTCCTTGGGAAATGTGATTGTATTTTTCACAGAAATACCTGTATAAATACAAATAGTATGTTACCAAGATGGTAAGTAACCAATGAAAAGTTAACTCCGCTTAAGTAAAAATAATTCCAATACAATAATCCTGGCATTCTCAACAACTCATTCTCTTTTATCTTCCTCACCAACTATATTTTATATTGTTTTAAGAATTAATTTCCCTATATCAGGAATTACACTGTCAGTTTACATGAGCATGGCGAGAATGGGAAGCATAGCAAGAAGTCCGATAGTGGTAATGGAGGCAGAGTTTGCCTGTGCAATAGGTCCTGACCCAGAGCCAGAGCCAGAGCCAGAGCCAGAGCCAGAGCCAGAGCCAGAGCCAGAGCCAGAGCCAGAGCCAGAGCCAGAGCCAGAGCCAGAGCCAGAGCCAGAGCCAGAGCCAGAGCCAGAGCCAGAGCCAGAGCCAGAGCCATAGCCAGAGCCAGAACCAGAACCAGAACCAGAACCAGAACCAGAACCAGAACCAGAACCAGAGCCGTTATTATTACCATGACCGTTTCCAGAAACATTACCACTGCCATTGTCAGTGCCGTCGCCGTTGCCATTAGCATTGTCAGTACCGTCGCCGTTGCCATTACCAGTACCGTTACCATTGTCAGTACCGTTGCCGTTGCCGTTGACATTGCCATTGCCATTGTCAGTGCCGTTGCCGTTGACATTGCCATTGCCATTGTCAGTTCCGTTGCCGTTGCCGTTGCCGTTGCCGTTGCCGTTGACATTACCACTGCCATTGTCAGTGCCGTTGCCATTGCCGTTGCCGTTGCCGTTGCCGTTGCCGTTGCCGTTGCCGTTGCCGTTGCCGTTGCCGTTGCCGTTGCCGTTGCCGTTGCCGTTGCCGTTGCCGTTGCCGTTGCCGTTGCCAGAACCAGTTGAAGTAGGCTTGGAAGTAACACTTAGGGTACTAGAGGGATTAATACCAGTAGGCTTGGCTGAACCATTTGCAGTACTGTTACCAGTGGGTTTGCTAGTAGGTTTGACAGTTCCGTCACCAGTGCCGTTACCAGTAGGCTTAACAGTTCCGTTTCCAGTTCCATTACCAGTAGGCTTGACAGTTCCGTCACCAGTGCTGTTAACAGTAGGCTTAACAGTTCCGTTGCCAGTGCTGTTACCAGTAGGCTTAATAGTACCGTTTCCAGTTCCATTACCAGTAGGATCCAAAGTTCCATTACCAGAGGGCTCACCAGTAGGCTTGACAGTTCCGTCACCAGTTCCATTACCAGTGGCCTCCCCGGTCGGCTTGACAGTGCCGTTACCAGTGCCGTTACCAGTAGGATCAACAGTTCCGTTACCAGTTCCATTACCAGAGGGCTCACCAGTAGGCTTGACAGTTCCGTTGTCAGTGCCGTTCCCAGTGGGATCAGCAGTTCCATTGCCAGTTCCATTACCAGTAGGCTCTGCGGTCGGCTTGACAGTTCCGTTGCCAGTGCTGTTACCGGTAGGATCAACTGTACCATTACCAGTAGGCTCGCCGGTAGGATCGACAGTTCCATTACCTGTTCCATTACCAGTAGGATCAACAGTTACATTACCAGTGGGTTCACTGGTAGGCTTGAGAGTACCGTTACCAGTTCCATTACCAGTAGGCTCACCAGTAGGCTTGACAGTGCCGTTGCCAGTTCCGTTACCAGTTCCATTGCCAGTAGGATCTACAGTTCCGTTGCCAGTGTCATTACCGGTAGGATCGACAGTTCCGTTACCTGTTCCATTACCAGTGGGCTCCCCGGTCGGCTTGACAGTGCCGTTACCAGTTCCATTACCAGTAGGATCGACAGTTCCGTTATCAGTTCCATTGTCAGTAGGATCGACAGTTCCGTTACCAGTAGGCTCACCGGTAGGCTCGACAGTTCCATTACCAGTTCCATTGCCAGTAGGATCGTCAGTTCCGTTACCAGTTCCATTGTCAGTAGGATCAACAGTACCATTACCAGTAGGCTCACCGGTAGGATCGACAGTTCCATTACCAGTTCCATTGCCAGTAGGATCGACAGTTCCGTTACCAGTTCCATTGTCAGTAGGATCAACAGTACCATTACCAGTAGGCTCACCGGTAGGATCGACAGTTCCATTACCAGTTCCATTGCCAGTAGGATCGACAGTTCCGTTACCAGTTCCATTGTCAGTAGGATCAACAGTACCATTACCAGTAGGCTCACCAGTAGGATCAACAGTTCCGTTACCAGTGCCGTTACCAGTAGGATCGACAGTTCCGTTACCTGTTCCATTACCAGTTGGCTCTCCAGTGGGAGCAGCAGTAGTTGGCTCAACAGTCTCCACATCATCAGGACTAAACATGTTCACATCAACATATCTTGATTCTGGAAACTTAATAGGGTAGCTAGGGGCGCTGGTGGATTGCACCCCATTATATTGACCAATACGCATAAATCCTTTGTACTCCTCTGCTGTCTCATCAGTAATATCAGAATAGAATGTTACCAAGTATGCACCATCAGCTAGGGGTTTTAGATTGACACTAAATTGGGTATCAGTTAGTTGATTCATTGTAGCGACTGAGGCCAGAGATACCTCATTGGCGTATTCACTCCTGCCAGCATCAGATAAACTCATTGTGTCGAAAACTTGCAAATTCAAAGTGGAAAAGTTCCATTTAGATGTGGTTGGGAACTCAGGATCCTCCAGATTAACAGTAATGTCCAGAGATGAGGGGTTGTAAGGTGTTCGTGCGACCCATTTGATTTGGTTTCCCACCTTTTCAGCTGACCAAAAAACACTATTTAAAATTGTCATGGGATCAGAAGTCAGAGTCTTTCCTTCAGATACTATTTCGAGAGACAATACGGTTTGAGCTTGAAGTGGCTTTGGGAGGGCCGGGACATTAAGGTTGTTTCTGAACAAGAACTTTCCTGTTCGAACTGACTTGGTTGTTGGGATATCGAGGATTGTTGCGATAAACTGATTTGTATTAGGCGTGTTTGTCAATTCAAATACTTTCCTGCCAGTACTATCACTAACTTGTAAATTTCCATAATCCGGATACCATTTAGGACCAAATGTTGCGGGTAGTTCAAATGTGAACTGATCGCCAGTCTGGATATCATCTGCAGTGAGCTGTAACTCAAAAGTGAATTCCCAGTCCAACAGTTCGTTAATCCTAGCACGGTTTAGAGGTGCGAAGTTAACGAGAGTGAGTCCTGGTTCATTGAAACGTCGAACCTGGAATCCAGTCAAGGGTGATGGAATTTGTTTGGCATTAGCCATAGTTAATAGCAGGAGAAATGCTATGATGGCTAGCATTGTTGATTGTACTGTTAAGTGGTTTATACATTGATGATGAAGGTGAATTTATATTGCACAGATCTTTACTGTTTTTTTGTATTCTCAAAAGGTAATTGATGGAACAATGAAAAGGTCATGCATTTCTGTTGGAAACAGACTTTGTCTTGCTACTCAAAGTAGAGCAATTGTCTAAAATAGCAAAAGCCAGCAACTTAAGACTAGCTGGGTTCGTTTGGTGGATTTCCCAAACTTCTAACATGTAACAAATATCATATATTTACAATTTCATGGGCAAAACTGTCTGATAAAATGAATGTTCCAGAATATGATCTTCTTTGTTTTTATAACATTAACTCTGTTGGTACCAAGTGTTAAAGAAATACACAAACCCTATTACATTCAAGATAATTGTGAACCTTATTTCCCAGTTCTAACTATATCCAGTCAACCAACTCTTTAACACTAAGTTTGACATGAAATCAGTAGTCTCACACTTAATGACTGTTGGGGGGTGGTATGACATAACTGAAGAATAGTATGACATTTAATTCTGCGCAGCAGATCAGTAGGTAAGCTCGTGGTTGTGCCCAGCTCGCCTATTGCTTCTTAAAACGAGAGCGAGATGTAAATAGCAGTGGGGCGTTTATGAATGGGTCTGAATCTGGTGCATATGCAGGTATTCAGTCACATACCAAGATCAGAACTATGCATGCTTACATGCAAGCCTTTGAAAAGCTCAAATTTGGTTACCCATTGTATGCATCATTCAAAAGTCAAAACAATAGGGGCTTAGTATACGGCTTTCCAAAACTTCAGAGTTAATATTATTCGGAGATAATTCCAATCTCATTGTTTGAGGTTAGATACTTAGTATATATCCTCTTTTTGCTTCCACTTCCTCTTTTAATATTCTCAAGAGCTGAACTCATGGCCGAAAAACTTTAATTACATCCAGTGTAAAATAGTGGAAACCACCACCTCTCTTCACAAATGATCTTCGCTGATACAAAAAGAGATTGACTTGACACTGCGTTAGGTTAACTGGCCGCAGTCTTTGATTATTGTAATCTTGTCTTGGCCCTTTCTTTGTCTTTCATTGTCTTTAATTGTCTTTCATTGTCTTTCATTGTCTTTCTTTGTCTTTCTTTGTCTTTCTTTGTCTTTCTTTTATATTTTTATTCGGATTTGTTACAATACGTATAACTTCTGTCCTTTTTGCTAATCAGTCAAGTTTCCATATTAAGGTTTTGGGCCATATTTTGTGGAATTTCAGTAAACGAGGTGAAACTAGAGGATAAATTATCAAGAGGCACACTCACTATTAATCGAAGAGTTAATTAACTGAGCCCAATATATTCCTTATTTGAACCTTTGTTCTTTGGAGTGAACCTCAGCTCATGGCTTTACAGGACATGTAGAATACAGAAGAAACAAAGAATTCGTTGTTTTTTATGTTTATTTGTTTTGTTTGTTTTCTCTTGTATGTCTGTTTCTTTAGATAAGATTTATAGTGTTGGAATTGGAGTATTTGGAACAAACCATATATCACGCAATCCTTTACATTAAAACTTGATCAGTAATAAAATGCCATATTAATTATGGAAAAACAAAACGCGACTTGATCATGATTCAATTTCACAACTACTGCATAACAACTTGATATTTTTATCTGTATCTGTTAAGAGTATGATTGTAACAAGATCGTGCCATACTGGTCATTTGGAACTATTTGAACTCAATCCTTTCAATCTTTCTGCAGGCACTAATCAAAATCTGTTGCAACGGCATAACCCCATTCTTGGCCTCCGTCATGCACATAAGGTAACCATCCCAACTGTATTTGAATGTCACAGTTGTAAACTTTAAATAATGAAAATCCTTTGTCTCGTTTTCGAGCTAGGTCGTTTAACAGGTTAGAGGAACATCCAACAGTTGAACCATTATAAAATATCGAAAATGACATGTCTTTTTGTTGTGTTTTATGAGAGAACCTCATCAAGGGTTGCATGAATCTATTTCGAAATGTAGTTGATTGGCTTCCATTATACTAACCAATGCAGGATTATCCCAGGCAGACATGTGTAGTTCTACAACATAACCAAGTGGGGTTGCATTCATTATTCTACACCCTTTGTGCATAAATGTCAAGTTGTCTTTAATACCAAGGTACTCGAACCACCTGTCTACAGTGAGACTTTGAAACATGCACTATCTAGCTCGTAAAAACGTAACACTTTGATCATGATATCTCACTCAACTCCTAATAGTGGTAGAAGAATCTATCTGATGAAGCCCCTAAACAAGGTTTCGAATCATATTGTGATATGCCACCATTCAGAATGAAGAATAAGATGATGAGTTTAATTTTATCACGAGTGGTATACAATTAGGGTTTATACGGGTAACAGAGAAGCCTAGGTCCTGCTTTGAGTTACTGTGACACACCCAGCGAATCTTCACTGCCTAAAACCTTGTCTGAGTATGCGGCTGAAGTTTGGAACAGTTTGAAAATATTGGCCAGGCCACCTGTTGTTTTAATAGTTAATCACATTAGCTACACATACCTTGGATGGTGGGCGTTCCACTCCATCCGTGTAAGATTATGCCAGGACATATTAATGTAGCAGTAGCTGTACATCGTGCGTAGGAGCCCTTGGCCCCAAACGTTCTCTTTCATGTACCACGTATAGAACCACAAAAATTCAAACCGTAAATGCCCCGCATATTGCAGAAACAATTGAACCATTCATGCAATACACCCAAAAAACTGTCTTGCAGATCACTCAGAAAATAGTAAACTCCACTGTACGATGCAGTGGTGCTTAGACTATTGAGGATTGGCACAGGTGTCAAGTTGAATAAATAATGTACCTCGTACATCTTGAATGGTGGGTCGTCCCACCCCATTCTTATTCTTATAAAATCATGCCACGACATATTATTGCATCAGCAGCGCCATACATGGTGTCTAGCTGCAGGTCTCGAACCTGTTACCCAAAACGTCCACTCTCATGTACCACGTATAACCACAAAAACTCAAACCATAATTGCCCAACACTATTGCCAAAACCACTGCAATACATGTATGAGAAAAAAAAAAAAAAATACCAAAAAACTGTCTTGCAGATCACCCTGGAAATAGTAAACTCCACAGTAAGATGCAGTGGTTCTTAGACTATTAAGGATCGACACAGTGTCAGTTGAATAATTCTCTCCAGTGTATCTTTATTCATCTTGAATGGTGGGTCGTTCCACCCATGCTTAAATATAATTATGCCACGACATATTATCGTAGCCGCTGTACATGGTAGCTGCAGGTCTCGAGCCCTTGGCCCAAAACGTTCTAGCCCATGTACTGTTGAGAACCAGACATGAAGTATTATTCTAGTTAATGTAATGAATTTACACATCACTTGTTGGGGAGAAGGGAGTTCCAGTAGTAGCCCACATTTCCTGGTAATGTAGGCTGAGGTCTCTGGAAGAAAGGAGGAGTGGTCAGAATTACAATACACTGAGCAACTACTAGATATTTATCACTTACGGGGTGGTATTATATCTATTAGGAGTAATCCACCTCAAAGGATTATCTTCAGCATGTACCAGGTATAGAACAAAGAAAAACAAACTCAAACTGTAAATGACTATTGACGAACAACTGAATCAAGCAATATCGAATAATTGTGTAGTGCAATACACCCACAAAAAAAAAACAGTGGTGTAAACCACCCAGAAACAGTACACTCCACCGTAAGATTCAGTGGTGCTTAAACTATTAATAATAGGCACAATGTCAAGTTGAATAAAGTTTTGTAATTGTGGTTAGGTTTTACTAAACAATGAAGATCCTTCGTAACAAGGGCGTGTTGTATTTGGACGATCATACTTTTTTGTTTAATAAGGTTCACTGAAGTAAGTTGAACATAGCCCGCTATTCTAATCACTCAAGTTAGGCGCATTCGCCTTCAGCTCTCAAGTTTCTGTTGTTTTCCAGTGGGGTAATAACCCAAACTCTATACTTTGCTACCACCATGTCATAATCCTGATCCAATTTTGGAAGAACTGTGGAAGCATGCAATGCAGGTGTCATATTTTGTTATCATATACTGTACTACGTCTATCATCATAACCTCACATGACATTCAAGATTCAGTTAGCTTAATCCACCTGAAGAGATCTAGTCACTAGGCACTCTCACCATTGATTCCTCTGTTATCTTGCCTTCCAACTTCGAGCAAAATGTGCATGTTAAGAAAGTGGGGCTTGCAGTTTTATACTGCAGTGTTGTTGCAGGAAGGACGCCGAGGCTGCAGCTTAATTTGAATCAACACGGGGAAACTAATAGTTTTGGTGAAGCTGTAGATGTGCTCGGTAAAGTCGAACTTCAAATTTAGAAAGTGTGTAAGTCCAAGCTTTTATTATCAACTTATGTAAGGACATAAATGTCAAGACTATGCTCTTTTGGTGTTCTCTGCTCTTTCCTTTTTCCTTTTAGCGAGAACGGGATTTGTCAGGCATTAGCTTTGACAAAGTACATGCTGCTACTGTTTATTAATAATAACGTCTTGGCAAGAAGATTTGTGTAATCTGCTGACGATTCACCCTAATACATTAAAGCAAAAATTATCATTTCTTGAAGCTGTTCATAAGCAGGCCAGCTTCTGTTTTTTTGAATAAATTATCGAGAAGCCCTTTGTTGAAAATTATCTCCTGGGTGGGGATAGTTCGCAAACATGAAAAAGAATGAACTGTTGAGAATGCAATGTTATTTGTATTGGGCTTAATTTTACTGTAACTGTAGGAGTTAATGCTTTTCATTGGTTACTCGCCATCTTGGTGACATATTATTTGTCAAGTATCTATACTGGTATTTCTGTGCAAATTACAACCACCTTTCCCAAGAAGACATCTGCTAAACGTCAAATGGCCGGGATTGCTGCTCATCCAAAACCAGTTGTTCCCCATGCATTTTGCTTAATTTAAAATGGTCTGCTACCTTACTAATAATGCAAGAAAAAGTCGGGTGACAAGAGTTGACCAAGTATTACCCACCCCAGTTTCTCATAACATGCTAAACCGGCCCTGATAATAACGCACAACATTCTTAATAACTTGGCCTCAGGGGGGGGGGGGGAGGCAGACTATTTCACAATCCGTGCCCAGTGGAAATGATGTTGAAACTTAACCATGAGACTTTGTAAATTTTGTGTACTTAATGGTTTCAATATCAAGTGCGAAAAATAGTTCAATCATAGTCACTATCATTTCCTCTTCAAACGTTTCCTGGAGAAAGATTGGGTATAAAGATTAGATCAAATCTTCTATAATCAGGTTTTGGAGGGAGGTTGAACAAATATAATCGACAGAATATTGGAGTTCAAGAATCCCCAAGCGGTGGCCAAAGAGCTGATGAGATGATAAACATGAAACAAAGCAAAGAAACGTCACATAATTACACGCCGATATCACATCCCATGTTGGCCACTGTAGTTGCAGGCTCAGGGAATACTATCTGTTTTCATTTGGGCGTATGTTACCCAAGTAATCGAACCTGAGAATACAAGACTTCAAGATCATTGTTAATGAAAAAGAACGTCTCTTTTCTCTCACATTCAATTAACTATGATATAAATATGTGCTAAAGGTAATCATCCGAGGTATATTGATTCTATTAAATATATCAACACCTCGTAAGTGATAAATATCTAGTAGTGCTCAGTGTATTGTTTCTCTGGCCATTCATCCTTTCTTCCAAAGACCTCAGCCCACATTCCCTGGTAATGTGGCTACTACTGAAACACCCTTTTTACTAACAAGTGATGTGTAAGTTTGTTAAACTAAATACTTAAAATAATACTTCATGTCTGATTCTCAACACATAAATAAGAAAACATTGATGTTTTTTCTCATACATTCAATTGACTATAACATAAATATGAAATAAATCTAAGTAATTGAAGTAAGTCTACTAGTAGACTGTGCCTAATTTGGTGTTGTCACTGGAAAATTTGTTTTTTTTTTTTCTCATACATTCAATTGACTATAACATAAATATGAAATAATTCTAAGTAATTGAAGTAAGTCTACTAGTAGACTGTGCCTAATTTGGTGTTGTCACTGGAAAACTGGTCTAATTTGGTGTTGTGACTGGAGAAGGGCCGGTCCTTTTGATTTTTTTTCTCTCTCATAAATGCAATTGAATGAATGAGAAAAAAACGGTCCCTTGGCCCAGTTGGTTAAGGCGTCGTGCTAATAAGAAATAGCAACGCGAAGATCAGCAGTTCGATCCTGCTAGGGACCATTTTTTGGACACTTGGACTTCATTTATTCAATAGTCATATCGACAACTCTACCACCAATACTATATATCGGTACAATACGAAGTTATCGTCCTCCAAACTTTTTATTGCTTGAAGCAATCAGAACTTTTCCTTCCGTTAGCTTGGCCCTAGCTTCATTAATTAACCTTGAAGGATCCTTGAGGTGTTTCCTCCTGCCAATTGCACTTTATACATAGATTTAAAACGGCACTCAATCAGGATATAAACTGCTGAGTAGCACCAAAGCCTCAAATCATGTACCTGGTATAATCATCGCCATCTATGTTTGAGCTGCTTCCGTTTGTTGGCAGTCTAGTCAATCACCTTCCTTATTCACAGAATGCTCCTCGAGCCGTTTTTCTCAGGTTGGCAAGAATCCTAGTTACAGAGTTCTTCCCTTCTTCAGGAACACCCCTCCAGATACTGAACACATCCTGTCTCACGAACTTAAGCGAAATTGGATACTGGGCAAAATAATTCCTTGATATAGGACATTTTGTGACCAATATCCAACTTCATGCTTGTTCTCATAAAGCACAGACACAAAACAGTCAATGAAGACTAGATTCTTTTTCTCTCACGTGGCACACCCTTGAAGTTGACTCGCAACAGTGCCATTCGATAGTTAACATTAGCAGCATGGTGCTTTTCGATTGTTCTTAACTGCAGGTGTTTTTCTTTTTAATGTTTCATAGTTTTGTATGTAGGTGATGCCTTTCATCTCGAAAAGTAACACTTCATGGAATCTGAACTCACTTGAAGCAATTAGTTTTGATTTATTATTTGGCCGCCATTATTGTTGAAGGCACCTTTAGTTTGTTCTTAATCAAGGGCAGTGTATTTACCCATGTATCATCAGTTTATCTGTTGTAACGATGACGTTAATAATGAAGAAACAAAAACCTATCAATAAACACACGTTAAATTGAGCAAAAGACTAATGAACACCCTGATAAAGCATTGAATTCGTTTTCAAGAAAACAGAAATTACGATTCCCTCAGTATACATTGCTAACGGCTTGGCATGTCTTCTGTTATTCCAGCAACGCTGACAGCACCTTATCCATACAATACAATGGTATAAGTTATCTATATGCAGGCTCAGTCTAGTTGAAAGTTCGGCAGCTGTACTGCTTGGGGTAGATGGCAGCCTCACCTTCAATGATCTTCCACTTCTTAGGGGTCAGGGTAGGAGCGACAGGAGGAAGGCCGTTGGAAGAGAGAACCTCACCGTAGATAACGTTCTTGGGGGAGCTCTCAATGGCCTGGGAAAGAGGAACACCTCCGTTGACAACGTTCAACAGAGCCTTAGTTCCAGCCTCTCCATCAGCGATTCTTGGGGTGGCCTCAGAACCCAGTGTGAGCAGACCAGATACGGTCTTCTGGTCGAAAAACGAGGTCTGGGGGTATGCTCGTCGGTGATCTCGCTTCCAGTAAGGGTTCTCCGCAATGTCGTTGGTGGGGTGAGAAGAAGGGTCTTCGTACACATTGGCCTCAGGTCGAGAACCAGGGGTGGGGACTCGGTAAAGAGGAACAATGGGGTTACCACTGGATCGGTTGGGCGCAATAGCCAGGAGAACTCGAATCTTCTCCCAGATACCCTTGGAACCAACTGTGTATTTCTGTGTTAGTTGCTGAGCTGAACTGCGTCGCTGTGACGAGTTGTCCACCACACGTGAATCTCTCGAGTTTCATTGAGTAACCCATGCTATGAGCTCATTACATTCTGTTAAACATGTATCGCATCTTTGTAACCCATAATCTAATCCGTCGTAGTAACTGTTAAATTGTCGTGATCATCTTTCGCATCATTGTCTCACTTCAGATCAGTCGTTTCACTTCCAGATAGTAGATTCACTCGCTTTAATTGTTTCAGCCATCTCTGTCACTTTAGTCACCACTACTCACCTTGAAAACAGGAACAGGACCGCCTGGCAACATTTTGATGTCTTGTCACAGAGTGTGAATATACCTGCAGCTTGTGGGTTTGTAATAATTAGACTGGGCCAATGAACGCTAAGGTTTTACGACTTCTCAGTAGGGTAACCCAAAGATTTATTAGGCTTCTCCCAATTGGAAGTCTGGTTGTTGTGAGTTCGATTTTGCCTAAAGCAATAAATGCTAAAATCAATATTGAGTGTGAAACGTCTACAGTTAGACCATGGAAATAGCTTCCCTCCATCATATGATATGTCATACAAATTCAGAGTAATGTTGTTTTGTACCTCACTTTTTTCGTATTTTTCATATTTTTCAACATTTTTGCACTGCCTTCTCTTTAGTTCAGCGAAACAGCCAAGACCAGTATTGCAAAAGATTCTTGCTACTACTAAATAAATTCTCTGGGTTTGGTGGGAGTGTTTTAAATAAGTGCTTCTATAATACAACTGCTCCGTTATCCCTCACCACAATCATGGCTACCACTTGCTCTTGAAGTAACCCCACACCTGTCACTGTCACCTGCAAACACTGCATAAACAATGCACATTATGCAGCATCCAACATTAATTGGAGCAATGTCGATCAAACGACCAGTGGGCACAGCATTTTGCATAGTCCAACATCACCCTCATTCAACATACGTGCAGTCTACTTTAAAAATGCCCGGTGCTACCCGGAACGTCCGGGTTCGAAAAGGGATCGTTAAGGGCGTGGCTCTTCTCTTCTACCTGGCTATTTTTCACATTTTTGTCAACAACTCGAGTGGCTCGATCGAGCAGTACCTCAAGGCATCTCCCCCACATTTGTATGTTGCACAACTTGCCCAGCATGTGCCGTGGTTACCGAACGATGGACCGATATGGCTCACGGTGCTCTTCATAGCCGTGTTTCTCAACAGTCTGGTATTGTTGACATGGGTCACCACCCAGGTGATTTTCCTAGTCTTGTGCATGGAGATTATTACCAAGCGAAGATGGTCCGGTGTGAAAAACCTTGTCATGGAGTTGATATAGACTGTATATATTTATTATTTATTGATGAAATCGGGGAAGTCAAGGATGTTTCAGTCCAAGATTTGACATTGGGAAGGCGAATAAAAAGGCGAAAATTAACAAAAATAACAAAAGAAAAGAAAATATAGAGAGTAATTTACAAAAAAAAAAATTAAAAAAAAAATTAAAAAATGGAATAAAATTTAAAGAATAGGTAAATAATTCTTACCCCAACATTTTCTTGTGGCGACTCATTTGGTGATGTTAGAAATGAAAGTATTTTAACACTTAATCCTCTTGAAACCTTACATCAGTGAGGGGAGACACCAGAACAAATAGAGAATGGGTAGAATAATGAAAAAAAAAAAACACAAAAAAACAGAACGCTCCATGTCGGCAAAATCTGGATATCTCGTTGAATGGTGAAACACATATCGTAATTTCTGTGGGTCGACCCAGTTTCTATAGTCTGCTTAGAGTTCATTATGGCTACCTACCATAAAAATCTACACGGAAAATACTCGGAACAACTCAATGACGATTTCTTATTTGACTACTTGATAAAACAACTTCCTAACACCTGTAGAGCAATTCCTAGTGTGATATGATCAGCATACTATGCAGAAAGAGCCAGCTGATACCGTTGAATCTGGTGTGAGCGGTAAAAGTTTATACGATACTCGTGTCAGCGCTTATGTGGCTCAATTCTAAGACGATTCTCCGACCCCTCTTCATGGAGATTTACTTGATTGAGATGAAACTCTAATTAAGAACAGCCATGAATACTTACGCAGCTTCATGATACCATATGAATAAAGAGAGACGACTAATGGAGACAGAATCTTTTCAATTGACTATCATTTTTAGGAGATCATCATACACCCCCTCAATACTCTTGCATATAGAGTTACTGTCTGGAAGGTAATTTTCTTAACCATATTCCTCAAATAAAGTATGAAAAATTTAAGGGGAAACCTAACAAACCATAAACAAACCTAGGTTTTTATCTATTCAGTTAAAGTTTACCGGTCTCGACGAGTCAGGCTATTTGAGACATGTAGCTCCACGCGAAAATCGACTTTTCCAGTTGTGTTTTTTAATCAACATACTCGGAGAGCAATATCCATCAAAATTCCTTGGTTATTATTTGATTATTCCATATTTTCCCTCGTTGTTACTTTATCTTATCACTATCTTATACCCCACATAACCAACGCACAGCGGCTATTTAGGCTCTGGTTACCCGCACTCCAAGATAACCTAGCCGCTAAATCATAGCCCAAGAGTCATAAATAGTATAAATAGGGCGGAATCAGCAACCAGAGAACCCATTCATCACACTCACAAATCACTACTCTCACACACTCATACAATGGAAGGAACCGTTCAAGAACAGACTTATCTTCAGGTGCAAACCAATGGGCAACGATACTGGGATGCGATCCATGAATCGTGCCAGTGGGGAGCCACCAGTGACGGAGGAATGAACCGATTGACTCTCAACGATGACGACAAGCAGGTGCGTCTATGGTTCATCGCTGAGGCCGAATCCCTCGGCTGCAAGGTGACTGTGGACTCAATGGGTAACATTTTTGCCGTCCGACCTGGAAAAAACAACGATATCCCTCCTATTGGAATTGGCTCTCATCTTGATACTCAGCCCCGAGGTGGAAAATATGACGGTATTGCAGGCGTCATTGCTGGCCTGGAGGTTTTACGAGCTCTGCATGAGGCCAACCACACTACCTACGCCCCCATTGCAGCCATTGATTGGACCAATGAGGAAGGTGCTCGATTCCCGACCGCCATGGTTTCCAGTGGTGTTTGGTCTGGCCAGATTCCTCAAGAAACCGCCTACGATCTGCGAGATGTTAATTCTCCCGACACAAAGTTTGTGGAGGAGCTGGAACGAATCGGATTCAAGGGAACCACCCCCGCCTCTTACAAGAACTTGCCTCTTTCTGCCCACTTTGAGCTGCACATTGAGCAGGGCCCTATTCTAGAGGCAGAGAACAAGGATGTTGGAATTGTCACTGGAATTCAGGGAATGAGATGGTATGATGCTGAGGTGAGAGGTCGAGAAGCACATACAGGAACTACTCCTATGAACCGACGATGTGATGCCCTAGTCGCAGCTTCTGCCATGATTCAGGCTATTGAAGAGACTGCTGTTTCTCTGGGAGGTCTTGGATCTGTAGGAATCATCAACTCTCTTCCTCAGTCTACCAACACTATCCCTGGTGAGGTCAACTTCTCTATTGATCTGAGACATATTGATGAGGACAAGGTTGATGAGCTGGAAGCTGCGGTGTTTGCCAAGCTCGAGGAAATTGCCAACAACCGAGGTGTCACTTTCATTCACACAAAGAAGTGGTCTTCTCCTGCTGTCCACTTTGACCCTGAGTGCCAGAATGCCCTTGAGCAGTCAGCACAGGCAGAAAAAATGACTCATCGACGTCTTCAGTCTGGTGCTGGTCACGATTCTGGTTACACCTCTTATGTCTGCCCCACGGCCATGTTGTTCATTCCCTGCAAAGATGGAATCTCCCATAACCCAGCTGAGTTCTCCACCCAGGACCAGTGTGCCAAGGGTGCCAACGTCTTGCTTGGAGGTATTCTCCGATACGACGACATTCTTGCTTCCAAGCATTCGTGAATGTGGATAGTTGACGATAGTTGTACATTCAAGTTAAAAAGTGACAGTATTATCGAAAGATTCGTAGTTAACAAAATAAACAGCTTCGTGTTATGAATTCTGGCTATAGTCCTTAATAATTTGACTCCAAATTTTCCGATCCTTCAGCTTTGGGAAATGTAATTCACCTAAAAACGGTAGCTACCTTGATTTCAGCCTAGGTTTATCGTAGGAAGGATTGCGAGCCGAGATTTCCTTGGCTACGGAAACGCTGGTTCATTGGTATGACATACCAATTAACTATGTACATAAATATTGCTATCATGGTGACACGCTTAGCTTTCATTATACTCATCACTGCTGCTCTCCTCGTCTTCACTTTCCTCATCCTCTAGGCTAACCTTGATCCAACTTGGCCACGCTATTTCAGCCTTAAGAAGACTTCTTATTTTGTCGACAATGAATCGATCCACTTTGCTAACATTTCGTAGAGCAGCTCCGTTAGTATCATGATGTCCGATTTCGCTGTCGATTTTAACATTTCGAATGATATCTAGTCGTTCTCGACCTGACCTAGCCACGGCATGGTCACTGTCATCCAGGTCGCAAATGATACTCAAGTATATTGATTTCTTAATGTAGGCCATGATTGCCAGCGAATTAATGTTAATGTGTGACAAATGCAGTTTCATAGGTAGCAATACAACATCATCAGAGGGATAATTGAGTCGTAAGGTTGCCTCCACTCCGATACGGATGTCTCCAGCGTACTTAATTCGGAAAAGCACTTGTAAATCGTCTTCTCGATCCTCTCGTATCGGCGTTTGAGGGGCAGGTGGATCTCGTTCTTCTGGAGTTGTCGGGTTCGCTGGGCCAGATTCATTCGAGAATCTACTACCGGGCCTAGAATTGGTGTTTGTGGCCCATGAAGGGATATTGAGTGGAGTTCTCAGCCCAGACATTAACGGTCCGTTACCGAGAGGATGGAAATATGTCGCGATACCTCGATCTATTGCAGTAGGAGTGTTGTGAAGCACTGGTGTACTTGGAGCAGATCTCCTCTGTTGTTGTGGGGGGTGTATTGTGGGTAATGGTTGTAAATCAGCACCAGCTGCAGCTTCCTCTTCGGCGTAAAACTCAGGAAATGGGTCACTAATGTGTTTTATTTCCAGTTCTGGAGGGATAGTACCTAGACTTAGTGTCGTGATCGATACTGAACGTATGTTTCGAGGTAGATCCAATTGTTGAAATTGTTTGTCGAGTAACGATCGCAGCCATTCGGCCACGTCAATTTCATCACTATTTATCATGCCATCCCAGTCTAAATCGATTGACATGGTTGATGGTTCTGTTCGAGTGAATGGGATTAGGGTTTCTGCTTGTGATAAGACAACTAAGTTAATTTATTAAGGTTTGGCTTTTCCAAAGTAGGTGACATTAGTGACTTCAAAACCTGATATTCAAAATTGTTATCTGATTTCAAAGTATTCTCCGATATCAAGTAATACGAAGTAAATGAAGTAAATTATCGAGTTGATCAGTGTTTACATGTTGGACTGTGCTGACTTAGTGTTGTAATTGGGAAAACCTGGTAAGACTGGCACTTTCTTTCTCATTCATTCAATTGACTAGAAAAGAGAAATGAAATGATTCGAAGTAATTGATATAAGTCTACTAGTTATGTTGTGCCTAAATTGGTGTTGTCAATGGAAAACTGATCGTCTTGAAGTTGTAACTGGCGAAGTAGTTAACAGGTTGAACTTATGTTTTTGGAAGCAGGTTATTTTTTTTTTTTCATACATCCAATTGACTATAACACAATTATAAAATAATTCTAAGTAGTTGAAGTAAGTCTACTAGTAGACTGTGTCTAATTTGGTGTTGTCACTGGAAAGCTGGTCTTAGTTTGGTGTTGTCATTGGAGAATTGATCGACTTGAGGTTGTAAGTGGCGGACTGGTTAACAGGTTGTAACTGGCAAATAATTTATTATTTTTTTTCTCATACATTCAATTGACTATAACATAAATATGAAATAATTCTAAGTAATTGAATTTTAAGTTTGAAAATGGTAACCTAGATCAAAAAGAACTGCATGATTTTTTTGCCAAGTTGGGCGTCTGGTGTAGTTGGTTATCACATGCGCTTAGCATGCGCGAGGTCCCCGGTTCGATTCCGGTGTCGTCCATTTTTGCCATATGTTTTTCTCCCTACAATTGTTTTGTTTTCACAACAAGTTGTATGATAGATTGATTTCAGAAAACTTTTAAATTTTATTAATTTTTGGCCTGATAGGTGGATATAAAACGTAAACACATTCAAAGTGATATATATACATTTACTCAATCTATACGGTTCAGTTTCAGATATTGAAAAATGATAAGGTTTGAAATAAAGTTTTGCAATCAGGCATATAACCCGTACAACTAAAAACAACCGTGGGAAAATTAGAATGCTGGCTAGTTTGAGAGTATGCCGGGCATCTGGCTTGTTGAATTCTACACCTGTGCGGCATAGCGCTTGCCGTCACTTCTTCTCGCTTCCGTCTTCAGGCCCCACAAGTTTTTCTGTCACCAAGAGGTTTGATCATCCCCCCTCTCTCATTTACAGTGTGGTGTCCGATGTCCAGCATTACTCTCAGTTTGTGCCCTTTTGTGAACAGTCGACAATTACTTCGACAGATGCTGCTGGAAATCCTGCGGGGGCAGTGTTGAAGGTTGGCTGGAACCAGTTCAATGAGGAATTTGCCAGTAAGATTGAGTGTGTTAAGGATAGAAGTGTTGTGGTGAGTATACACGTAAATTGTTTGAGTGCTGAATTTAACACAGTCTTCTGCGCCGGATCATTCCATGTTTAGCATTTTGTACTCCAAGTGGACAATTTCGCCCAGCCAGTTCTCCGAGAACGCATGTAATGTAAAACTGGACTTGGAGTTCCAGTTTAAAAACGCCATGTACAACATGGTATCGTCTCAGTTTGCACCCGCGGTAAGCGACATTATGGTTGAAGCCTTTACCAAGCGAGCTGAGGCTGTTGCGCTGCAAGAGAGCAGAAAGCAGAAATAGAAGTAGATAGAAGTAAATAGATGTACTGCATAATTTCTAGTAGGAAATACACCTAACTTATATTTAACTTGTAGAAGTGATAATGAGTACCTAAAAATTGGACTCAGATGTCTCTACTAGTGTTCTTGGGGTGCATAAACGTAAAAGAAGAATGTAATCTCCAAGGTAGATTACTCCTATGAGATATATCATCATCTCGAAAGTGAATAATATCCAATAGGTGCTTAGTGTATTGTCACTCTGGCCATTCCTTCTTTCTTCAGCCCACTCTACTAGGGTAGAATTGTGCCAACCTCAAATTGTGAAATGAATGGACAGCAATTCCCTGAAACACTCATCAGGCCAAATATTGAAAATCAAGCGAGTTTAATAATTCCAGACTGAGCCTCAATTGTACTGGAGGGTAAGGTCAAATTTCACTCGCATCATTAAGAGCTCCTTCAGGCGCAGCCAACCACTAAATTTGCGATTTACTCTATTTCATGTACAACCAGTTACATTTCGTGACCTTCATTTCACTATGTTACCATGCAGGGCTTACATTGTACTGGAAGCATGGATGATGACGCCATCTCTGGGAAGACTTCGTGATGAGTGTCATGAGAAGAACAGCGGAAAACAACTATTGGTTTTCTCTTTCATTGATATTATTAGGTCATAATTTAAGCCCCCTAATTCAATAGTTTTTATGAAAGCCCACAACAGTATCGGAGACCATCATCAGCTCTTAACCTCACTCATTACTAACATGCATGCACCTAATAATTTTATTTTTCAACTCAAACCCTAAAAGTCACAATTGCACACTTGATCCAGGTGGTTTTTGTTTACAACAACACTTTCAAAATTCTCGCATCGGTACTTCGCCTTTCTTCTCGCTCAACCACCGTTCTGAGCCGGAACTTTCTCCTTCGTGCTGCCCCTTACCTTCATCGTCGTTACATTTCCCACTTCACAAGCTCTCCCAAAATGGTCAGTGAGGCTATCCCTGACAGACCGCTGTCAAATACCGCATCGGACTCTGCAAGATCCAAAGATGTGGTTTTCCTCAAAGATCTGCTGCTTAAAACTTTTATTGGTGTAGATGCTTGGCAAAGAAATGAACCCCAGCCCGTGGAGGTGTCTATGTGGATGAAAACATCCATCGCCAAATCTGGAGCTCTTGACCACTTACCAGATTCTATCAATTATGCCACTGTATGTGAGGAAGTCACGAAATTGGTGGAAACTAACAAGTTCAACTCTCTGGAACACATTGCAGATAGTATTTCGACCCGAATCCTGACTATTGGATGTGGAGCTGCATGGGCAATGACAAAGGTCAGTAAACCTAGAGCTTTGCTTAGAGCTCAATCAGCAACCATTCAGATCATCCGACAACTTAATCCGTACTCTGGCAAAATTGAAACTCCTGCTGATCACACCGATGTAGTCAGTATCAGTGGACTCAATATCGTCACTATCATCGGTATCAATGCCGGAGAACGAATTCACAAACAAAATATCACCATTGATCTGATCTTGTACAAGCCACGAAACTCCCCTGTGGGCTTCGGAAAGGCTTATAACTACAGAAAAGTGGTTGATGAGGTGGTTGAACATGTGGAGGCTTCTGAATATAAGACAGTTGAAGCTCTTGTGACTTCTGTGGCTGAAGTTCTGTGCGGCAAATTGGGTGTCGAGAAGGCTACCGTCACTGCTAAGAAGCCCAGTGCCTTAACCTTTGCCAAGGCTGCTGGTGTAGAAATCACTCGATCAAAGCATCAGCTTGAATCTGAAACAGTCATTCTCCAGGAAGACAAACCCAAGGATTCTTCTCTTGTTCATGAGGTTTATATTGCATTTGGATCCAATGTGGGTAATCCTTTCAGAAACATTGCTCTTGCTATCAAGGAACTCGAGAATGCAGGTATCCAAGTCAAGGATGTGTCTCACTATTACATTTCTGAGCCCATGTTTGTTCAAGATCAACAAAGGTTCATCAATGGTGTTCTTCGAGCATTCACCAGTTTGGAACCAATTGAGCTTCTTGATGTCACCCAAAACATTGAGTCTGAAAAACTTAAACGGGTCAAGGAAATCGAAAAGGGACCTCGATCTATTGACTTGGACATTATTCTGTACGATGATAGAGTTTTCAAGCATCCTCGTCTGACTATTCCTCACGCTGGTGTAGTTGATCGAAGTTTTGTTCTAAAACCTCTTCTTGATGTCCTTCCAGGTGACAGTCTTCATCCTGTCACAATGAAGTCGTTTAAGGAGCATTTGGGATTGTTGCCTCGACAATCTAGTGTCCAGAAATGTTCTGATCTTAATGAAGTCGTTCCTATTGGATCCTTGGATAGTGAAGTCGGTCGGTTCTTGGAGTTTGATCTAGAGCATCGAAAAAGTCGACCCACCCTTCTCATGGGAATTATGAATATCACCCCTGACTCTTTCTCAGATGGAGGCAAGTACACTCTCGAAAATGCTGTGGATGAAGTTAGACGTATGGTGGGCGAGGGAGCTGATATCATTGACATTGGAGGACAATCTACTCGCCCAGGAGCTGAAATGATTTCTGTGGAAGAGGAGCTGTCAAGAGTTGTTCCCGTAGTGGAAAAAATCCGTCAATGTGAAGATCTCAAGCAGGTGATTCTCTCCATTGACACTTTCCATAGCCAGGTGGCTGAAGAAGCCATTAAGGCTGGAGCTGATATCATTAATGACGTTACTTCAGGAACTCAAGATCCACAAATTCTTGCTACTGTTGCCAAGTTCGGTGTTCCTATCATTCTTAACCATAATAGAAGCGATGGGCTCGCCACATACAAGCTCCCAGAAAACGAAAAAAGCCACATTGCGCTCACAGAGGAAGAGGAATTTGTGGCTGTTTTAGCTCAGGAGATGCAAGATATTGTGAAACGAGCTCGAGATGCTGGACTCCGAAGCCATCAAATCATTCTCGATCCTGGTGTGGGATTTGCCAAGAATCTTAAACAGAACTTGTGGACCCTTGCCAACCAGAACATTATCAGGAACAAGGGTAATCTTACCAACTATGCATGGTTGGTAGGTACCAGCCGAAAACGGTTTATTGGCACCATTACCGACCAAGAGGTGGCTGCGAACCGTCTTTTGGGAACCGCGGCTACTGTCACTGCTGCCATTCAACAAGGCGCAGATATTGTTCGAGTCCACGATGTCAAAGACATGAAGCAGACTATCAAAATGTCCGATGCTATCTACCGACAACTGTATTAGCGATTTATAATAGACATGATATCCTTTGATCTGAATATAGTTCTCGCAATTGGTTTGAAAGATTATTGTGCCTCACATGTCACATCTAGCTCTAACGATTAACGAGCTTGTGCATAAATACCAGTATGTAAAGCCAAAACTGTCATTGTTTTCAAAATTGCTCCTAATCACTACTAACTTATTTACCAAGACCAGAGATGAAGGACTGTGTTAGTAATTGCTTTTCTTTGTTTCTTTCGGAAATACTCACTCCAATCTGATCCTTGATCTGACCCTCGACTTGCTTCTGGCCCTGTTTGGCAATGGCACCAGCGATGAAGCCAGTGACCTTATCCTGAAGATCTCCAGAACCACCAGAGTTGTTGTTGGAGTTGTTGGAGTTGTTGGAATTGTTCTGACCAGCAATTGCGCCAGCGATGAAACCCTGTAACCGTTAGTAAAACACTTGCATCAATTATAGCAGGAATACTCACGCCAACCTTGTCCTGGAGAGTGTCGCCTCCATTCTTGTTTCCATTGTTGCTTCCATTGTTGTTTCCAGAGTTTCCAGAGTTCTTAGAAACAGCACTGTTGATCTGTGAAGTGATGAATTCCTGGTGTTAGTTGTGAATGTGTGTGATTTTAGAAAGAATACATACACCAATCTTCTGGTCGTATTTTCGCTCGGTCTCGGACTCGTTCTTCTGGTCCATTTTGAACACCTTCTCCTCAACGAGATTGATTCCCTTGCTAACGTAGGAGTTAACAGCTGAATTGTTGGAGTTGTTGGAGTTGTTGTTGGAGTTGTTGGAGTTGTTGTTGGAGTTGTTGTTGGAGTTGTTGTTGGTAGTTGTTGGTAGTTGTTGTTGGAGTTGTTGTTGGTGTTGTTGTTGGTAGTTGTTGTTGGAGTTGTTGTTGGAGTCGTTATTATTGTTGGAGTTGTTGTTGCTATTGTCGTAGTTGTTGGAGTTGTTGTTGCTATTGTCGTAGTTGTTGGAGTTGTTGGAGTTGTTGTTGTTGTTGTTGTCGTAGTTGTTGGAGTTGTAATTGTTGTTGTTGTTGTTGTTGTTGTTGTTGTTGTTGTTGTTGTTGTTGTTGTTGTTGTTGTTGTTACCGTAGTTATTGTTACCGTCGTTTCGATCGTTTCGATCGTCGTTTCGGTTGTTGTAGTCGTTCTGGTTCATTTGTGTTTCTCGTGGGCTTGGCTAATTGCCGATTATTCCACAACCCCACCTTATATACACAGGATTCACTATAATTGAGTTTATGCATGTCCACTTTAATTACAATAGGTGATTGTTTCAAAACAATGGTCATGCAGGAGACTGCATTGTCCATTGTGGAGACGTGAAAAGGGGTGACGTGGTCATTGAAGTCATAACAGAGGGTTTCGAAACCGATGAATTATATATCAACATAACTACAAAAAGCTACCTATTCAAAAATGATCCCATAGGTTTTTACTCCGCTCAACTGCTCTTGCCTCCGTGCCAAGATGAATCACGATCTTCAGGGCGTCAAGACATTCCATGCTTTTGTTTCAAAATAAAGTTACATTCTTATGCAGAAGAATCAGTCAAACTTAATGAGCACTACTAATGCAGTCTAGCTCAGCCCCAAAAGTGTAATTAACATATGCATTTCTCATTCCGGGCGATCATCATCAAGACAGAACCTCATGTTAGGACCAAATTCCGTGAAACTAGCACTGCCACAGAGTGGTATGTGATTTCCACGAAACTTTATCACACTGATTAAGGTTTGGACACAGGCAACTAATGGCTCAGGGATAGAAAAGGAACAAATACGAGAGACATGAAAGAGTGGGGCATTGGAAACGCATGTGTATTCACTGTGGAAGAAAAGTGGTCGGCTTTTGTCCTTTGTCAGTTGTGGACACGGGTTTCATCTCCCTGCATCCTAGCAAACCTTCGATGGTTCTTTGACATGGGCAGTGCGTGCGTAGAAGAGGCTACACAGTGAAATTTTTCTAAAGTGTGAGTGAATGAATAACGTCAACAAAATTGAAGTATTAACTTTGGAAAACTACTCCAACTATGGTTCAACACCTACATCCTAGAGATAATGGCAGCTGTTCCACGAGAGGAATAGCCTTCTTTGGAGCCTGAACAAGAAATTTCACTGTGTTTCGAAGCTGCTTTAGAAATGCATAAATGATTAAGGGGCTTCTGGCTGTACACAATATGCAACTAAATAATAAATCTGAAGAACCATGGGACAGCATCCCAAATCCGTGCAGGAATCAAGAAAAAAGAAAAAAAAAAAGTGTTGTTATTGTGGCCTCGTTTGGATATTGGGTTGATTGTTACATTTACTGTAAATACCATGGCTAGCGGTGAACTACACGTTCCATTAGCTGGAACGCAAATATAAGCTTGCCTAACAGCTTTGTAGGCAAAAAATTGCAACACCTAGGATTCTCGTATGGTCTCCCACTACAATACTAACTAGGCTCTCTGGTGCTTGACTATGGCTGATCGGACGGGAAGCCGTATTTTCACCAGGATATGGCCGCAACTGGGGGGTGGAAGACTTAAGGGAAACTTTACAGGTAATATGCTTGTTAGAACCGGCATGTTAGAGTCAATTGAATGTATGAGAAAAAAAAACGGCATCTAGGGGCTGTTAGTTTCTCTCTAATAGATGAGTGTAGATGTTCGTCGCTTCTCCATGTTGCTTATGATCCCCCTAGTGTGGTGAATGAGACGAAACTTATTAATTTGGCATTTTTCCATCAAATGCCAAATATACGTGTATCTGAAGTTCGGGTTAAAAAGATTGCGAATAATACATGTATCTGCAAAAGTGAAGATTTCCGTTTTCTACGATTGGGTATCTTTATAGGGGTCATTTCTGAATTTTGTAGCCATCCCAAATTTCCTTAACTTGCCTCCCTAGAACGTTCCTGGATCAGAAGTATTTGGAGATCCAGGATTCTGCTAATATTGTGGATAGACTGATTTCAACCCTATCTACCCCGCTACCCTTATGGTACTCACACTGAGTCTGTGCGGACCATTCGTAGCTTTCTAGTAATATATTCCGTTCCTTGTGTAACACGTGGCAACTGAATCGATGTCGTGTCTTACACAACTAACACTATTAATAGCTACACCACATACATTCAATCAAGCTCTCGGACATATGTCCAAGTGGCACATTACCATAAAAGCATACGTAAATTAGTAGGCATATAGCTAGACCAATCCCAACTACTGCATATGGTTTGCATTAGTTTGCATGTTGTCAGTGAATCTTAGTGTATCCCGTAAAGTGGTCATGAGGACAATGGTATTATTCTTGAAGCAATATGACAATATTAGTATTGGTTTGGTTCTCTGATATTAAATCTTACGAGAAGCCGAGGATAACAACTTGTCCCTCACAGATTAAAGTGCTTGTCTCTGTGAATTCATCACAATTCTGAAAGTTGCATTAAATGACAAAGAAGAAGAAAAAAAATTAAAAGGAAATTCAGTGTCATCATAAGCGAAACCACAATGGTATCGTAAAAACAGCTCTTTTTCCTTTTGTAGCAAGTCAAATCAGACATATTTATGACGACATGAAAACGTTTATACCATTTAAAGTTTGGCAATCATGCAGGTGGTGCAGAGTAAAATCAATGCGCTCAAATGGATAGTCAACTACTCCTACACTCTGACGTTTTCATTGTTTACCCTGTGCGACCAACAGACGGATTATTACCTCAAAAGCCACACGCATTCCCAATTTCCACTTAGAATTCTCATCATTTCTCAGACAGCAATAAGACGCCTGGGTCACTCACAGCAACATGACTACCTTGGTCAACGATAAGGCACACAGATCTGGATTTGAGCAACTGGCATATTTAGACGCAGAAGCTTCTCAGGCAGCAGACGAATATTTACAGAATGGTACCGAAACTTCAGGGAACAGCTTTAGAACTTTGGGATCTCATGTAGGTCAACCTTCAGGAAGAGTATATCCTGTTATATCTGGAGATTTGGGTCCTTCGCCACAGATGACTCAAGCTGGTCATGGACCTGCCCCACTTTTACCTAAGAAATTGAAAACTCCACATCAATTGACTCATTTTGTCGACCTTGAGGCCAACCATCCACCAGATCAAGAATGTTTGCCATCGACACCACCATACTGGGTGAATCTATTTTCGCGGATCGGGAAGAAAATCACCACAGCTTTACCAAAAAGACGTCATGGGCGTCGTCCCTTTCCTAAAGACAGACCTGTGGAAATCTATTACTCTGTGTTCAAGAATATTCCAGAATTTGAGAATTATTTAATTGCTGACAGATCCGAAGAGGACGGCAATGCGGCTGGGCACTTCGGCGAGGTCATTGAATCAGTCATTGAGGCTATCAGTCTTGAAATGTACCCTAGTCTCATTGCTCAGGGTTCATCTGGTAGCTATTTTGCTTATAACGAAGAAGGAGATATTGTTGGGGTATTCAAGCCAAAGGATGAAGAGCCATATGGACCATTAAGTCCCAAATGGACCAAATGGGTGCATAGAAACTTGTTTCCTTGCTTTTTTGGCAGATCTTGTCTCATTCCCAACACTGGGTACATTTGTGAGGCTGCAGCATCATTGTTGGATCGAAGATTACAAACTGATATTGTACCACATACAGAAATTGTTTACCTGTCTTCTCCAACCTTTTATTACCGATATTTCGAACGACGACGTGGTAAGAATGATCCGCGACTACTAGCTCGAAAACCAGGATCTTTCCAGTTGTTTTTGCGGAATTACGAGGAAGCTGACAAGTTTTTCCGTAAACATCCTTGGCCAGATAAGATGAATCAAAGGTATGGGTCTGTTTCTGACTCTGGAATATGGACCCTTGCTGTTCAAAAACAGTTCCGACTGGAATTAGAAAAACTGGTCATTTTGGATTATATTATGAGAAACACAGATCGTGGCCTAGACAATTGGATGATCAAGTTGGAATGGGTTGATGACACTGATTCGGCTTCTACTACATCACGAGAAACTACTCCACACTCTTCTACATGCTTGAACAACCCCACGACTACTCCTTCTGTCAAAGTACCACGACTTAAAATTGGAGCGATTGATTCAGGACTTTCGTGGCCTTGGAAACATCCAGACGAATGGCGATCTTATCCTTTCGGGTGGTTGTTTCTACCGTTGGATTTGATTGGTCAGCCATTTTCCAGAGAAACAAAAGAACATTTTCTCCCACTGTTGACATCTTCAAAATGGTGGGAGCAATCGTACGTGGAGTTCCGTAACTTGTTCAGTGTTGATCCTGATTTCAAGGAACGAATGTGGAAAAAACAATGGGCTGTAATGAAGGGACAAGCATTCAATGTCGTGGAGACCCTGAAATCAGCAGATCAAGGACCTCTTGAATTAGCGAGACGAGATAGAGTGCTTATTTGGGATGGTCAAATGGATATTCCCGTGCGAATTCCTATCGAGACTCTATCTTCGGCTATTGGTACCCCGCTTCATCCCACTGTATCTGCTAGTACCGTTAACACATCTAACACTGCACGTTCTCGAAGGTCTAGTATGGATGAAAATCTGTTGTTACCAGCACTAAACTCTCTATCTGTTTCCCCAATGAAAACCGATACTGTTCCGTTGTTGTCACCTGTGGCTGACGAATCAAATGGTCCTTCCATGTCTGGGGCAGCATTGGCTTTGTCTGGTTTGATGTCAACATCCCCAACTTCGGCGTCAGTATCTGCCTCCACTCCCACGCACAAACGGCTGGCACGAGGAAGTTCCCTTAGCTTGGAAGCCCGTTACAGGGAGTTGGAAGCCTCTAGTCCAACCAAACGTGCATCGGGACCAGCATGCCCCAAAAGTCATGGACGAAGGCAAAGTATCTGGGATGAGCTTATCAGTGAAAATTCTACAACAAGACCCATAAAAGTGACTGAAGGATCAAGCTCTCCCCCAATCAATGATGTCGGCTTTTCTCACGCTGAGTCTTCCAACCAGGCCACACGAAAAGTTATTATTGAGCGGCTACAGATTGCCACTCATAAGTCGCCTTTCTTCACTTGGTGTTAGTCATGAAATGCCTTGGCCAATCAGCTTGCCTCAGGCTGACTGTTCCCGGTTATCGAAAAATGTATTTCGGTGATATTCGAGTAATATTATTCCATCAATGCTTATATACATATCAGCCCTTCATCTAGTTCTGCTATCATCGGAAACGCCGTAGCGATAATGGATACCCTCCAACTTGTTTACGAGGTGCTTTTCTGATTACCTTGACTTTTGTTGTTGGCTTGGGTTGAGCAATAGGGTTTTCGATAGAGGTTTCGATCAGTTTAGGCGGAATTTGCATCTCAACTGATTTAGACAGAATACTATTCTCCAGGGTGTGGGGCTGTTTTGTTGCATTCGGTTTCTCAAGCTTCTCTCGCTTTTCCCTAGCTCTCAAAATTTCCGTGTATCTCAGTAAGTTGATTTTTCTACGCTTCTGCGCTATAGTGAGAATCGTGTTATTTGGTGTTTGAGGTATTTCCCACCTGCGTACTCTGTCTTCGGAATGTTTCATCTCCCGCGACAGCTTCTCGATTCTCTTGATCATCATATCACATGGTCTGAGAATTTCATTGTCAATGAGGTAGATGAAATTCTGGAGAGACTGTAGCTGTTGGTTCATCTTCTCCCTCAAATCGAGATCGTCGTCAGAAGCAACAGTAAAGTTGAAAGGGTATAGAATGAACACCATGGCAAGAAGAGCAACAGCACCGATTTCGTATATCCCCACGAAGGACATGATGTGAATAGTTGGGTGGTTGTGTTATTTGGGTCGGCATGTTTTTAGTTTACTTATGTTTGGGGCATACTTGATACGTCGTTTACATTTAATGAAGGGTATACATTCGACCAGAAATAGACAGGGTGTGGCATTTCAAGCAACTAGTGCCAATTGGGATACTGTCAAACCTGTGAATCAACAAGAATATTCATTGTTAATCTTCATTTTTGGGGGTAGCAGAAGTTGTGATTTTACAGCACTTCGTTAACTTACAGTATCTTTGGTGATTATCTACTATTAAAATCGTATAACAATATTTACAGGAAGATTATTGTTTGAAAATCCAATGATTAGTTAATGCTTGACAAGAGGTTTCAGATGGGTGTATTGATTGTTATGTTCTTTTGCTTCTTTCTATTTTGTGTTTCAGCCTCAACCTGCACCACCATATCTTCGCCTTTTGTAACTTCTTCAAGCTAACTAAGAAACTAAAAAAACAACAATCCCTGAAGTGTCGAAATGGGGTAATATTTCTTTATTGGTTTCGTTTTCTCAAGTCTATTTCTCGAGATAAGACTTGAGGATCTCTTATTATTATCCTGACTTGAATAACGGCACCTAGTAAACAGAATACTTAGCAAATGAAACATTTTCTACTATTGGTTTAATCAAGTATGAATTTATCAATAGGAAATGCATCAGTTGTGATAACATAATACCACTAACCACAGACAGAGCATTACTAATGGCGTACAGAATGATTCTATTGGGTAAAGAAATATAAACACATAAAAAAGCAACTGTCAAGTAAATTGAATAGTCCACAAACACCTCAGCAGATAAATTTTCTACGTGTATTTTTCTAAAATTACCCTTATTATTGATAATTAACTATAGTTCATGCTGCGCCAACCACTAAGTTTACTTCGATTAACCTACCAGTAGGTTAATTAATATGCATGAAAAACGCGTAAAATTCACACTCGTGATCATACGCTCACTCACCATGAACAGTGATATACCAGATCCGTCAGACTGGGTCGACTCAAAATTGGAGGGGCTCAAGGATATCGATGAAACTTTACGATGCCACATTTGCAAGGAGTTTTTCACGGCCCCAATGATGACGAGTTGTGGACATACATTCTGTTCTCTATGCATCCAGAGATACCTTACCAACACAAGTCAGAGATGCCCCACGTGTATGCAAGAACAACAGATTTCATCATTACGCAAAAACCAACTTGCTGAGACTCTTGTTGAGCTTTTCTGCAAACATCGACCCACTATCCTAAGTGTGGTAAAGCACATTGCCAGTGCGCCGCCACCAGAGCCACAGCCAACGCCACAGCCGCAGGAGATGCCTGAGGACGACGGAATCAGGAGATCTGCAAGAAAACGCTCGCGTCCAAATTATAATGAAAATCCCGATTCATCCGACGAAATGATGGTGGAATGTCCAGTTTGTCAGGCCATGGTTCCAGGAACTTCAATCAATAGGCATTTGGACAATAACTGCAAAGACGACACAAACTGGCTGTCAGCAGTCCCAAAGAGGAAAACGAAACCTCTACGCAAGATTCCAAGAGTGAATCAAGCCACAGAAACCCTTGTAAACGTTCGCCGGAAACTACAAGACGAAGGGCTCACTACTACAGGATCGAAGCAGGCAATATTTCGAAGGTATGACGAATGGGTTACTCTGTGGAACGCTAATGTTGATAATAAAAATCCACGGACCAAGTCAGAAATCAAGGACGATTTGCGACGGTGGGAAATGACCATTGTAGCCAATGAAAATGCTACCCCTGCCAAAACCACAATTAAAAATATTGACGATAAACAATGGGTTCAGAAGCATAAATCCGAGTTTGATTCCTTGATTGAGCAAGCTCGAGCTTCGATTTTGAGGAAGAGGAAGGAAAGAGAGGTGGAACTTGAGAAGGGAAAAGAAGTTGAGGTGGAAAAAGAACTCGAGGCAGAGAGTATAAACGGAACAGTCAGTACATAACGATAGAATGCATTTAACATAACTTTAAGTAGTGGGTACTTCATCGTCTTTTTGTAATCTGCTGGAAT
Organism: Yarrowia phangngaensis; assembly: GCA_900519005.1. Lineage (NCBI taxonomy): Eukaryota > Fungi > Ascomycota > Dipodascomycetes > Dipodascales > Yarrowia > Yarrowia phangngaensis. Next base: position 1,818,803 of record ULGR01000001.1, on the reverse strand, counting down.
TACTTCTATGACGAATATCTAATGCAGCGAATGCTCTCTCTGTGAAACGTTAAGACTGCCAGAATGGCAGTATATACATGTGTGGGAGAATGAAATAATCCCAGGTCCATGTCGTTGTTAGAACATTATCTAAAGTATTGTCCATCATGCCTTACAAAAGTTCCTCGGGCTCGGTCACCCTCGTCAAAGCGACCATTAATAGCGAATTCAAAACAGATATGGTTTCTTTCTTCGATTGGGGTTTATATGTTACATAGATTCATTATTGCAATAGTTGTACACTACCTTGCTCCGACAATCTTCTGGTAAACAATGGCCACAAATAGGATAAGAATTGTCAGAATAATAATATCCAGCAGTTTGTTGGCTCCAAAGTTTCCATCCGCTGGAATATCAATTACAGCAAGAGTATTAGATGCAGACACAGATACGGCCATTGTCTCATCATTGTTGAGAGCAACGCGAGTAATGGCAAAGTCATGAGCGTTCTTGAACGTTTTAAGAAGTCGAAGGGATTCAGCTGAGAAAATTGACAGACTCAAATCCTGATGGGCTGTGAAAATATACTTTTGGTGACAGGCCAGAGCAGTGACCTTCTTCAGGCTGCCAAACGTGCTGAAAGATACTTCTTCAAACTTGTCTCCATGCAGTTTAACCAGTTTGACGCCTCCCTTAAGTCCCACAGAGATTGCAGCTACCACTGCATCCGATTGAAGAAACGCAGCACGTGAGAAGGTCTCACCCTTGATTGACTCGGAGTTGAAAATGTGTTTTCCGTCTTTGGCATCGGCTACAGTCAGGTGCTTGTTGGTGGCAACCACAAACTTTGAGTCGTCCTCACTCAAACCGATACTATTGATTTCTTCGTCTAGCTTCTCTTTAAAGAGAACTTCTGTGGGATTCTTGGCAGACAGACAATAGATGTAACCTGGTGCAGTAGAATTAGATATGATCAATGATTTGGAAGATGCCATTGCAAGTGCGCCCTTTTGGTAATCAAGAATTCCAATTTCTTCGAAAATCTGGTCACTTCCGGTTTCCTTCCATGTCTTTTTGTCGTCTGAAAGCGAAAATTGGCGCAGATGTGAGTTCTTGCCTGATTTGAGACTTTCAGAGTTGCTGTTAACGCCGGCAAAGATGGTGTTCTTGTCGTAGATGGCTAAACTGGTGGGATTGTCTTCTTTCTTGGAAAGTTGAATTTCCGACACTTTAGAAGGATCCTCATTGCCACTCACTTTGATTACACTCTGACTGTTAGTACCAGATCTGATCAACTTCAATTTGTACTCACTAGCTTGTTGGGAATGCCGTGATTTCCCTCACCACCGCCGCCTCCAACAATCACGTGGTCCTTGTCAAGAAATTCCGCCACAAAAAGCGGGTAGTCGAGTGTCAGTTTTCTGGTGGTCATTGTGGGTGTTGAGATACGACGTGACTGAGTGCATCGAATAATGCAATCAAAACCTTATTTCTGCGAATGCAGTCATGGAACGCTATTTTAATATGGCAGCCTAGACAAAGACTTTTTTATGTACGTATAGCCTTGAGGTAATAACAAACACTCTGAGAATATCTCCAATGGTGTGCAGCTCCTAAGAGATATCATCTTGTATGGAATTTCTGTAACATCCAATGCCGATGTCTATGAAGTGGTTTATTATTTTAATACTACTGATACTTGAACTGATTGTACTTAAGAAAAATAACATTCTGCTTCTTCTACATTATGATTTTGATGTTTCAATAGTAAGTCTATGTTATGTGAGATTCATTTGGTAATTCAGCTTCCAAAGAAACTATGGTTTCGAATCAGAAAGAAGGCTGCTTCCCAAAATTATTTGCATCACATGCATCACAGAACACCCAGCTATATCTTCCTGAAAATGTAAGCGCTCATTTGCAAAATTGAAAGAGACTATGGATACCAAACAAAAAATTATCGTCACGGACAGGATTCGAACCTGCGCGGGCAAAACCCACTGCCTAACAGCTAACAGATTAGCAGGGCAACGCCTTAACCACTCGGCCACCGGGACTGCTACGGCCCAGAAAAATCTAATCACTATTGATTTTCAAAAATGATAATATTTTGGCACCCTAAATGAACCTGAGAATGATTTTATTTCGTACTGGGTACTCCATTATTGTTTTATTAACGTATTATAATTAAAGTTATACTGGTAGATGCTTCTTTGATGAATGAAATTCCCGATGGGTAACTGTTCCTAATATATTCCCATAGCATCATATAGAGAGAATATCTATTAGGTGGGTTGGCTGCTACTATTTTGGCCATTCCTAATTGCTTTAAACGGCATCATCCTTTACCACCAGGAAGTGTGTGTCACTACTGGAACTTCCTAATCCCAGCAAGTGGTCATTGAGTAGCTAAATACTGGCAATAGTACTCAATGTCTGATTCTCAACGTTCTTTGTCAGTGTTTTATTAACTGGATATCACTGACCACGTGGAAATAGCTTTCAAACAACACCAAGTAACTTGGTAGAGTTTGTCGATTAAAAAAGAGCAGAATTAGGTAGAACAAAAAGGCATAGAAAAACACCTTCACTTTGTGACTCATAGGATACATAATCTTACTTCGTATCTCTACCCATTGGTCTGCTAGTTGTGATGTGACATGATAAACGAAGAGTTGGCCAGAGTAATCTAAAGCTTTATTTCATACAACTGGAACCCTAACCAGGAGCAAGGGGTTTTGCTATCGTGGTTGAAATTCTTACTCGATGAGACCAGAAGGATGTTTCCTCACTCTTTTTCTTCTCTGACTGGTGCATTAGTGGGTTCATAGCTACCAACTCTATGATCTTGTGCTTCCAAATTTAATTCATGAGGATGCCTGCCACGTTGCCTTAAATGAAATGATAACTGCATATACTTGAGTTCAATGAGAGTGGTGTTATGCTATTGGCAATACTAAACTATAGGACAGCTGATCAACGTCAGATTATGCACACTCAAAGATGTGTTTGTTACTGGGCGTTTATGTACCAAATTTACTAGATTTGTTAGTATTCAAGATTTCCTGCCAATAGTGGCACCAGCAACCACTATTTACTCTGATATTACTTCTCTACTGTATCATACCCAACGACTCTCATCCAGGATGTCGCAACAGATAAGAAGTTTGAAACTCAAGAAAGCACTTTGGGAATAATTTTCCAATTTTTCATTTACTCCAAGCCTGTTCTCAATAAACTTAATTCTTTCCTAAAAAAAGGAAAAGGAAAAAAAAGAACAGCTCCCCCACAGGGGCTCGAACCCTGGACATTTCGGTTGCAATGCTTTTAGGTTAATAAAAGCCGAACGCTCTACCAACTGAGCTATAGGGGACTGATTAATCACGTGAAAAACGTGTTCCTTTTGTTAAGCCAAATATGTGAATTTTGCCCAGCGTAGAAAGGTCAATATTAATGATATTTATGACGTTTTAAAGAGTTATTCAGTAATAAAATATTTCAAGCTACTTTTCCTTCCTTTTTGATGCTCCAAATTCACTTAGATAGGATACACACCTACTTCTGAGGCATGCCTTCAGCTAATGGAGTTATGAGGAAGTTAAAATAGGGGTTAACTTAACAATACGTTGACCACCGCAGTTTTTCTATGCTCTGCCAAAAGTTCAATTTATCATTGTAAAAATCTCGAGGGTGTGCAACGGATAAAGATCAAGAGCAGTATGAGAAACCTCCAAGCAGTCTAAAAATTGTGATATGCCCCAGAGTTATCTTTTCTTCAGTAGCCCGGGAACATACTTCTGAGCTTCAGATCTTGGGAAAGTAAACAAAAAAATGTATCAATTGTCTTTCTAAGGATCTTTTATGCATTAATATATCAAAGTTTCTTTGAGACAAATGGGCTTCTCTTATCATCAAATATATCCTTGCATTCGATGACACACAGTTCGCAATGTTTCATTTGAGGAGTTCCAACAACTTCCCTTGAAACGCCCAACTTTTGAGCTCGTTCATTGGTGCGCTTGAGAATCTGTTGCACCACTCCAAGAACCTCACCTACAGCATGACAAAGGGGATTATCTACAGGGTTGAGTTTACAGTAGGAATAGAATCTGTCACACAAAAGCGCAGCAAAAATATCGCCAGTGCCGGTGAAATAACAGTCGATTCTGTCAAACTCGTAAATGTACATTGTTGTGGAGCCGTCAGAGTTCATAGTGGATCCGGCCGAAAATAGCTTGTGATCTTGACCAGGGAAAGACAAAGATGAAATGGCCACATAGGGAGTTTTAAAAGTAGTGTGAAACAACGATAATGCTTGTTTTAGTGTTTCTCGATCGGTAATCTTGATACCTGTAAGCAACTCTGCCTCGAACTGATTGGGTGTGACTAATGTCACCTTTCCGCCTTTGAGAATGTTCTGATACACCGGAATGGTCTTTTCCGATACGTATAGTCTTCCTGCGTCGCCTAAAACAGGATCCAGTAGCCAGATCAACTCAGGCTTGTTATTTTTCATATCATCTCCAACTTTGCCTACCGCTTCAACTCCTTCTTCTCCTGGAACATATCCAGTCAAAAGAAACTCATATTCCAATTCTGCCTGTTTCAGGCCCTCGTACACGTCAAGGATCTCCTGTGATGACGCTTTAGTGCCTTTGAAGGATCCATATCCCGTGTTGTTGGAAAAATGCACCGTATTAAGTGCATCCACCTCCCATCCTAAGCATTGCAAAGGGAATGTCGCGGCTTTGTTTCCCACGTATCCATGGACCACGTGCGACTGGATCGCAAGGAGGTGCTTCATTTATTCAGTGAGTGCAGATTTGAAGGTCTGCTCATGTTGTCGACGTCGAAACTTAATTTGAGGTGGGGGTGGGGAATTTGCAGTGGGCGAGAATCTGGCGTGAGAGCCTGATGCAAGAAAATTTTTGATAAGTGAATTGGAAGGGTAGGATAGGCACGATGCTTGAAATGATAGTTTTTACGTGTTCTCAAAAAATTCAGTTGTCATAGCGCATATTTTGGTGGTAGACAGCGAGTGGCTGCCACAGCAAAGTAAACGGGTATCAATCACTGTGGAGAGGCAAGTAACTATTGAGAAGACCAGAGCAGTGTGTGCATCAATGATTGATTGAAAAATAGGGGTGCACTTTAACTATCAGAAAAATGTGTACTGTAGATCGGGGTAGTATATCAATAAATGAGTCAACTTTTAACCCGAAAAATTATGTACAGAGAAAAGGTCAAAAAGTACGGAGCAATCTGACACACCCTCTCTTTCCAACTTCCTGTTTATTTATTTAATTATTTATTTGATATAGACTTCCTCCTCGCCCTGATAAAAATCCATGTAGTGAAGGGATAAACTTTACATGATACGAACATGAAGAATTGGTGAATGGCTGTAAATCAAACTGCTGGCGCCATATAAGTTATTCACCATGCGTTGGTTGCAGTTTTTTTTTCTAATACATTCAATTGACTATAACGTAAATATGACTTTTTTTTTTTTTTTTTTTCTCATATATTCAATTGACTATAACATAAATATGAAATAATTTTGGTTTGTTTTTTTTTCCTATATTTGTTTTTTTTTTTTTTTCTTCATACATTCAATTGACTATAACATAAATATGAAATAATTCTAAGTAATTGAAGTAAGTCTACTAGTAGACTGTGCCTAATTTTGTGTTGTCACTGGAAATTGGACTTTTTTAGTTTTTTTCACCTCTGAAGACTCCAACCGAGCCCATTTCATCACAGGCAACCTGGCCGAGCGGTCTAAGGCGCCAGGTTAAGGTTAATCCCTTAACAAATTTCCTGGTCTCTTCGGAGGCGAGAGTTCGAATCTCTCGGTTGTCAGCAGCTATCTTCGATAGCTCACCTTTTTTTCTTTTACCACAACCTGTGATTCTTTTTGGTGGGCTTCACAGCATCGTGTAAACTGTGTTCAGACTGACCACTTACAAAACGAAGCATACTATGCGAAACCGGGTCCATAGCTTGACAGGATTAGCAGATAGAACCCTCCAATGTGTAGAGCTTTCGTTTCCAAGACTGGAAATATTAGCACAAGGAGCAGTTAACCTAGGGAACATCGAAAAAACCTAAGAAATGACATTCAGTATCAGTTCAACCAAGTAACAGTGCAGCTCAACACTGCAATCGTTTTCGAAATATAATTGCGGAGTTTGAATACTCTTGAGATGTCTCAAGTTCCGCCATTACACCACTTGTTCCGTAAATATTGGGGCTTAATGGTGCGGCTTGAAATTGTAGTTCATCGTGCGGCTTAGAATTGATGCAACATAGTGGGTATTACCCTGAATGAAACCTGTAAAAATGGTTGAACATAATAAATACTCCTGGAACCTGAAAAGACCCGAATTAATTTCTGACGACTGTCTTTCAATTCAATAGTCATCTTTCCAAATTGCTTCTATTAGCTGTTTTATCATTATGCCTTATCAAACGTACTTGCATATTCCCAACTTTATTTTAACAAGCCGCACGACTAGGAGACCTGACGGCTATGCCGTAATGATATTGAATATTATAAAAGGAGCTTGAATACCCTCACTAACCATCATTGCAATAGCAACTACTATCCAAACACAAACACTTACACTCACATTCACAAACACAAAATGAAGGTCCTTCTTGTTCTCTACGATGCTGGCTCCCACGCTGCTGACGAACCCAAGCTCCTGGGATGCACTGAAAACGAGCTTGGTATTCGACCTTGGCTCGAGGCTCAGGGACACACTCTTGTCACCACCTCTTCCAAGGAAGGTGCTGATTCAGTTCTCGACCGAGAAATTGTTGATGCTGATATCGTCATTACCACTCCCTTCCATCCTGGCTACATCAATGCTGAGCGAATTGCCAAGGCCAAGAACCTTAAGATCTGTATCACTGCTGGTGTAGGATCTGATCACGTTGATCTTGATGCTGCCAATGCTCGAAACATTGCCGTCTTGGAAGTAACTGGATCCAACGTCCAGTCTGTGGCTGAACATGTTGTTATGACCATGCTTGTTCTGGTCCGTAAACTTTGTCCCTGCTCATG